>JANSMH010000290.1:0-31018 GCA_029299595.1 Grosmannia serpens
GGTTTCCAACAGCCAACACGCTCTTCATAAGCAGTCTTAGTCTTGCCCACCCCACCAGCATCCCCATGTAGCCCAGCGTGGGCCAGCCGTGCCGTCCCCGCCTGATTGCGTCACTGACAAGAATATAGGAACTATGTACTTCTTCGTCAGCTTCTCGCTGTTTGTAGCCACTCCCCTGGGCGGACAGATGCTTGAAACCTTTGGAACAACCGCACTGGCCGGGCTCTATGTTGCCGTGGTGGCCGTGGGTGGCATATTCTTCTTCTCTGCAAGGCAGTGCATATATCGGAAGCACGGCCTAAAGGCCTGGGCTAAAATCTAGTATCTGTGGTGTGGACCAATGTGCATTGCTGCCAAGAGTATGGAAGGAACTGACGGCAGTTTCGAGGATTTACGGCGGTTGAACTAGCAGGTGGAAATATGGCAGGTAATGATTAACAGATTGTCGATGTGGCTTTCATATTACAGCCCAAGGTAAAAGACGAATCTCGTCATTAAGAATTTCCCTTCTTTAGAGTATTGCAATGCTGGTTAGCGCAAATGGCGTATTTGTATTTTTTCTACTCCGCAAAGCCTTACGGACGGATTACTCCGTAGGTTGCATCAAGACCTACTTGCAGGGGCAGCAAATAAGAGGCCTGTGCCACAGGACCAGACATGAGGAGATACGAGTAGAAAATCCATACTTCTGCATAGGTCCCACTAAGTACGAGCTTTCTCCGTGATGATGAAACTCATATGTAACCTGACATAGTCGAGGCTTTTCATGCTTGTCCAGAAGGCCGGACCTGATCGGTAAACCGGCACTGGAGCCTTTGGTATCGGCAGATGGCTAGAGGACTCGGGAGGAATATATAAGGCCCTCGATCTTCCGCCTTTGTTTATGGCTTTCTTGCAATCCTCCAGTTTACTTTTCAATCAGTTTTATTTATACAACTCGAACTCTCTTCTCTACTTTGAATCCAAACAACATCCGTGGGATCGGCTACGGAACCTACCGCACTTGAACAACAAACGAGCAACACGCACAATGCCAGAAGGGACCGTCAAGTGGTTTGATGAGGCCAAGGGCAGTGGCTTCATCACGGGCAACGATGGCAGCGGCGAATACTACGCTCACTTCTCTGAAATTTCGACCCATGGATTCAAGGCACTCAAAGCTGGCCAGCAAGTGGAGTTCGTGGCCAGCACCGGTTCCCACGGCCGTAAGGCCGTGAACATCCGCATCATTTCCTAAGTCCCTCGGACACGACGAGCCCTGCGCCGGAAACGATGTAGGGCTCGTCGCGTCTTGCGCATGCCACCACACGCGCACATAGGACGTTCTGTCCACGGAACCGCTGGCGACCGTGGGAAGAAGCGACACGCAAGTCAACGTCCTCCGAAACGATCTTGCACTGGGGCAGGGAGATGCGTCGCGATCGCAAGCCCGGGGGAGACAGCACCACGAACTGGATACACAAGAGACTTGATCACTAGACAGATCACCCTCTCGGTGCCGACAAAATCTCCGCAGATCCCGCCCTACTCGAGACCTTTTATGCTTGTCCGGATAGTTAGATCTGATTTGACGGTGGTGCAGGGGCCTGTTAGTACTTTCAACGGAAACCGGGCCTGCCCGAATCCCCGAAATAGGTGGGACCAACTGGTCTACGCGCTACTCAAATACAAGCACCTTCCTATCCCATTATACCCTCCACATTCGCGAACTAGTAGCATCATGTGCCGTGATAATAAACGCCCGGCTTCGTCTGTTTCAGCGCTGGCCACTTCTATCTCGTAGCCGTTACAGATTGCTCATAAGGGCGAGGCTGATGGCTGGCTACTCACCGGCATTAAGAGGGGACTGAATTAGCAGCAGTTGAAATAATATGGCGATCCAGTATGCTGGTCTCGGAAACGCGGTGTACAGTCTTCTCGCCCTTTTTCCGTTTGTAGCACTATACAAGTTTGTTTACACTTACTGCTGGCGTTGTGGTGTGTAGCACCTACTTAGCCCCTAACGGCGGATGCCGATAAAAGAGTATTTGACATTAGTTAGAATTTCATGACTACAGTAATCAGCCAAGCAAATGCCTGAAAATCGTGGCGTGCCTCTGCTGAAGCCTTGGCATTTAATATAGTATTGGCCCTATTATGATCTCAAAAAACCCATGCCCTTTATAAAGAACGCCAGACATTAAAGGCATACCAGATTATCAGAGGTAATGGTGCAACTGCTCAACGCCTGTATTGATTTCCAACAGTCACCGCCTTGAAACGGGCTATCGAGCCGAAACCGAACTATAGACGAGTCTCACACGTCTTTTGGCGTGATCTCGGAGCTGATTTTTGTCTCCTTCTCGTCGTACTTGTTGCCGATTCCCTCCAGAACGGCTCTTTCGGCGAGCGCCTCGTTGGCTCTGGGGATGGTATTAGTAAGCAGTCATCATAAGTCACGAACCAGATCAACTTACCGTTGTCTCCGCTCTAGCGCCCAGATGACGAGCACGAGAAGAATAATAAGTCCACCAATGACCATGGTGGAAATAAACCCGCGGTTGAAGTTCTTGGAGTCGGCCGGGTAAAACACAAGCGGCCACCAGGCAATGAAAGCCTCCTACAGTGCCGAGTAAGTAAATAGCTCGCGTGACGGTTTCAGAATTACTCTTACCATGATAGTGTTCATAGAACCGTTGAGGAAGATACGAAGCTCAAAGTGATCACGAGTCAAGTCCTAAAAAAAAGTTAGTTTAGGACAAGAATTGAAAGCACGACCAACTCGGCCAGCACGACTGACATTGGCCCAAGAATACCATAATGCCTGGGGGGACAGGCAGGTGCCGAGAAGATCTACAGCCAGGGTCAGAATTGGAAATCAATGGTTTTGGGGCGTCGTGAGAACTTACAGAAAGCAGTCAGCTTTCCGCCATACGGAATGGAGTTCGAGTACAAAAGTGCTGCCCCAATGATAAAGGTGCATCCAATGGCAATCGAGGCTGGGACGCGGGTCTTGAGCTTGTCGGACAGAATGCTGTAAACCCAGAAGGCGAGGATGCCGGTCGCGGTCATGCCCGTGGGGTAGTAGTTCAGATGTTCGACCTTGCTGTCGCCATGCTTCTCCATGAAGAAGGGCATGACGTTGTTGCCGGTAATCTGCAGACCGGTTCCGTAGAGGGTGAAGAGCGCCTTTGGCCATGGTCAGTGTTGCTTCTTTCAGCCTTGGCAGAGACGACATACGGGAAACACATAGGTGTGCCAGCTGCTAAAGATGCGCTTCCATGTCTCGACGCTACGCCACCGGACCTCGTGGACCTGGGCATTGGGAAGCCGGTTCTTGGCGAGCTCCTTGTCCTCTTGCGAGAGCCAGAAGCAGGTCGTGTTGTGTGGGAAATCGGGGAAGAAGAAGAAGCCGTAGAAAATGCTGGGCAGGCTGACGACAAAGTCAATGATAAAGAGCCACTGCCATCCCTTCAGGCCGTTGACGCCGTTCATGTGCTGAAAAAAAAAAGAGTTAGGAAAGAAAAGCAACAGTCATGTGGCATGGACGAGGAGACGTACTCTGTAGAGTCCACCTTGGATCAGGCCGGACAGGCTGTTTTGACTCGTTAGCATGACATGCAAAGGCTATAGACAAGACACGGACTGGACTTACATTGAACCGACTTGGGCGGCGCTCACAAACATAGCCGAGCGCTTTCCAATCTCCTGGGGCGTGTACCATGAGCCGAGGATGGCATGGGTTCCGACAAAGGTGCTGGATTCGAACAGGCCCATGAAGAAGCGGAGAGCAAAGACGGTCTTGACGTTCTTGGCAGAGTACTGGGCGAGGCAGATGACAGCCCAGCAGAGCTGCATGGCAGAGAACCAGTACCGGGGACGGATATACGTGAGTGCAATATTGGACGGGATTTGACCAACGGTGTATCCGATCAGAAAGAT
Source organism: Grosmannia serpens (assembly GCA_029299595.1). Lineage (NCBI taxonomy): Eukaryota > Fungi > Ascomycota > Sordariomycetes > Ophiostomatales > Ophiostomataceae > Grosmannia > Grosmannia serpens. The sequence goes on from JANSMH010000290.1 coordinate 3,922, forward strand.
GGTATTGCCCATATTGTACTGCTTGCCATGGAAATGCAGGTCGGCCTTCCTACACAAGGGATTAGATCTCTGGATGTTGCTCCACTGCAAGGGCAAGGATATGACCGAACGTACACTGTCTCGGGTTAGCACGACGTGGCATGAGATGGGAGGAGGATTGGGACGGCTTACTTCCGCTGACGTAGGCGTTGGAGTAGTTGCTGCGATCTGTAGCCATGTGGCAGGTTAGCCAAGGCTCATGTTGATCTTCCGTTTGCCCCCCTAAGGTAGCACTTGCCTAGGATGTTGACAAACTGGGTCAGACACACATAGGTCATGACGAGCAGGTCGATCTTCATGACCAGCTTGCCAGCCTTGAGGTCCTTGCCGTACACCATCCGGCACCAGCGGTTGACAAACGTGGAATCCATTGCGAACCGTTTCCAGAGTTTGCCACGCTGATTCTTGCTTGGAGAGAAAGAATCGCCTTTCGGACGGAAGATGGGCAGTAATGAATTCCTAAAAAGTAGACTCTGGCCCTGGGTTATGAACATGGGTCTAGTTCGTGTGCAGACGCCTATCCACATCGACTAGGGGCCCTGTGGGGGGGCATTTCGGCGAGTCGGAGAAAGTTGCGGTGCATTCGGAGAAAGCCCAGTGGGTTTTTTTTTTTTTTTGGCAAGCCATATCAGCACGACAGCCCGGCCGGCCTACGACGCACGCGGTGGCTCCACAGAATAGGAATCCGTATCTCTCTCCGATCGCGGGGTATGGAACCCAGTCCGAGCCTGTCGTGGATCACGCATGGCAACGTTATATACCACTTTATCTATCCGTTCTCCGAAGAGGCCCGAAATTCATGCCCCCCCTATCGCCATCAGCCCCCGTGACCATGACGACGACCATCACCATCCTGACGGGCGAGCAGCTCGAGAAGGCGGCCGCCTGCAACCGGTTCTACCGGCTCAGCAGCTCGGCCGACTTCCCGCCGGCCCCGTTCGCCGGCCTCGACCCAGAGTCGGCCGTCTTTGCGGCTGCCGTGGCGCGCTGGCAGCGAGACCACGCGCTCAGCATCGATGGCATTCTCGGCCCCAAGACGGCAGCCGCGCTCGACGGACGGCCGTGGCAGTCGCCCGAGGGTGCGAACTATCTGATCGTCAAGGGCGAAAAGGTCCCCACGTCGTTTCCCGTGGTGCACTGGACGCATCCGCGAGGCTTCAGCTTTGCGCGGGTCACCGAGGTCCTCCCCGACTTCACCGGCGTGGGGAAGCGGGCCAACCCGACGGTCGAGAGCATCGAGCGATTCGTGATCCATTGGTTCGTCTGCACCGTCCAAAGGCAGCTGACGGAGAGCGGGCCGACGGCTGACAACGTATGTTTCTGCAGGGATGAGTGCGCCTCGTCACACGACTGCTTCAACGTACTCCTCTGGCGTGGGCTGTCCGTGCAGTTCCTCTTGGACGCCGACGGCACGCTGTATCAGAGCATGGATCTGGCCGACGACCTGGGCAGACACGCCCGGTGGACCAACGAGACCTCGGTCGGCATCGAGATCAACAATCCGGTGTCGCTGCGCAGATCCTACAACGTACAAGGCCGGAGGATCATCCGGGCGCAGGAGCCACACACGCTGGACCCCAACTGGCGGCATTTCGACTACACAGACGCGCAAAAGGCCACGATGGAAGCGTTCGTGCCGACCCTCTGCGACGTCTTGCAGATTCCGCGCACCCTGCCAAAGGACGACAGTGGCGAGGTTCCCAAAGGCTTGATCTCCAATCCGACCGAGTATAGGGGCGTGATGGGACACTACCACCTGCAGACAGACAAGGTAGATCCCGGCTACACCTTGTGGCCGCTGCTCTTAAAGGTCTTGTAGCCGTCCAATAGATACGTAGAAAACAGATTACGAGTTGTAGGAACACGCGGCTGTAGTTCTCTGGCTAGAACAGGTGTACGCTAAATACAAGAGAAACAAGAAGAACGAGAAGAACAAGAAGAACAAGACGAACAAGACGAACAAGACAAAAAAGAAGAGAAAAAAGCCAACAGTCCGTGTGGCGTGGCTTCCGTGACGACATGTCGGGATCGCTCCACGTTAATACGGCATGAAGCTATTTTGCTAGTGGGTCTCGGGCCTTTAAGTGGACATTTTTCTTGAGGCCCATATTATGTCCCCTGGCTGCCCGGCTTAAAAGCCCCCTCCCCCCAACTTGTCTACATACTGCCTAGAGGGGAAGAAGAGGGTGCCGCGACGTCTTGTCATGCATATGGAGTCGACCTTATTTATTAGTCCACCCACACTCCCTAATTTTTGCACCCGGGCCTGATCAGCCTGCCTACCAGCGTCAAGATGAGCGACGACCCGCCAGCGTCTCTCTTGAACGAGCGTCCGTCAGCGGATCTGGTCAAGCAGGCGGGCCCGTCACAGGACACGCGGGAAGCACAGCTCGTCCCCGTTCAACAAAAAAAGAAGCCGGCGCGTTCCCTGTCATTACGAACAGCCGTGCTCTTTGTGTCAGCAAGCATCGCTCTAGCCGCAAAATGGAGCCATGGCGCATCGGAAACCATCGACCCTTCCGACTACAAGGCGCGGACAGAACACATTCTCAGCACGACGCCACTCATTGACGGACACAACGACCTGCCCTACCTGTTCCGCCTGCAGTGGGACAACAAGATCTATGACCAGGAATATTCTTTCCAGTCAGGTAGGCCACTGCCCACGGATGGCGAGACGACACAGCCACTGCTTGGCGCTGACCTGCTTGTCTTCAGGGCTGGGGTCACATACGGACCTGCGGCGGATGCGGGAAGGCCGTGTCGGGGGGCAGTTCTGGTCTACCTTTATCGACGTCAGTATAGCAGCACCTGGTCCAGCTCTGTTCTCTGGCGACGTCGATGCTCATGCGCGAATAGTGTCCCGACATTGTCCACCTGGACGATCCAAATGTGAGTTCTCTGAAACTGCACCACTCCCGAAACGCCACGGCAGAGTACTAACAACGCGTCTCCAGCACGCCGTGAGAGACACCCTCGAGCAGATCGACGTCGCCAAGCGGCTGATTGCCGAGGTGCCGGACCTGGAGTTTTGCGACAGCTCCAAATGTGCTCGTCGGGCCTTTAAGCAGGGCAGGATTCCCTCCATGCTCGGCGCCGAGGGGCTGCACCAGGTCGGGTCGGCCCTGGCCGTGATCCGGCAGTTTCACAGCCTTGGCCTTCGCTACATCACCCTCACGCACAACTGCGACAACGCGTTTGCTACGGCCGCGACCACGGTCACGGAGACGGGCAAGGATGGCGGCCTGAGCGAGTTTGGCGTCGAGGCCGTCAGGGAGATGAACCGCCTCGGCATCATGGTCGACCTCGCCCACGTGTCGCACCGCACCATGCACGAGGCCCTGGACGTGACCCGCGCGCCGGCCATCCTCTCGCACACGGCCTGCCATGCGCTGGCCAAGAGCAACCGCAACGTGCCCGACAGCGTCCTGCGACGACTCCCGGCCAACGGCGGCGTGGCCATGGTTTTCTTTGCCAGGCGGTTCGTCAAGCCCCACGACCCAGACTCGGCCACGGTCGAGGACGTGGTGGAACACATTCTCCACGTGGCCGAGGTCGCCGGCTGGGATCACGTCGGCATCGGTACGTCACTCTCGCTTCTCTGCGTCATCATTGTAATCATTGTAGGGCCTGGCTGACAAATCTCTGCAGGCGGTGATTTCGACGGCACCGCATATGTGGTGCACGGCCTCGAGGACGTCTCCAAGTACCCACGGCTGATCGAGGCCCTCTTGCGACGGGGCGCCACCGACGAGCAGGTGAGGAAGCTGGCGGGAGAGAACATATTGCGCGTGTGGCGCCAGAACGAGATCGTCTCGGAGACGATGAAAAAGGTCATGCGGCCGGTGGAAGCCGTATGGGAGGGGAGACAGGCGGCGGCGCCGTTTGAGGGCGCCGAATTGTTGCCCAGATTAAAGCCACACTACTAGACAGCCACGACCAGCATTACGGGATTCCTGTTTCTGACCCGAACCAAACCTGCCTGTGATGCTGACGTAAGCAGACGATCCACGGCATTGCCGAATCTGGCATCCCGATCCTTACCAGGCTGGGGGTAGAATTTTCCCTGCATGAGAGGTCGTATTGTGCAAGTGGGTTTTGTATCTGATTACTCCGACTCGCCGAACGACCAATGAACGCCTTTCCACCTCCAGAGAACACTCCGAGCATTTATCAGCTAGCAATACTCCGCAGATAAGCAAATCGGCCAAAACCGCCCCATTATGCAACCGGATCATCCAATACATCAACACGCGATCGGAGAAGCAAAAACAACGCAGCGAGCCCCGGGCCACGCCGGCTCGCCGGTCAATGCGCCATGCCATCCTGGGTCTCAAACATACTGAGCATTGCAGGCAATGCATCCCTTGTGGCGCCAGTCAGCTAAACGACACATTCCCCTATTCGATATCGGGTCTCCAGTTGGCTCACCAGAATTCGCTGTCAAAAGCACAGCGGTCATGGTCGAAACCGCGCGGCATGTGGTTCACGGGGGGCTCCTCGGGGGCGAACTGGAGCAGGTCGGGCCGCGATGGCTGAAGAGTCCTGTCCACGACAGACTGGAGTGCCTGTTTGGCCTGGTGGAAGAGCAGGTAGTTGCCGTCGCTAGGACCGTGTAGGATATCGATGTGGGAGATCAGCACGCACAGGTTCTCTATCGTGTGGCGTCGCAAGGCCGGGTCCAGCTGCTCAACCCAAGTCCTCGAAGCCGGCTGCACCAGGCACAGGCTGATGGCACCGGCTGCCGGCAGAGCACACGTTGCCACTCTCCATGCCAGCGAGATGAAGCCGAGCTTCGGCAGGCTCTCTCGCCGCACGATGGCCTGGTTGACCCAGGCCAGGAGCTCGGTGGCAGACCGGAAGAGCTCGTCTGGCTCCACGCTGGCTTGGCTCCACGCCGCCCACTCGATCAGGAAGGCCGTGTGGAGGTAATACAGCCGGATCAAGTGCAGACACTCGGCCTCTTCGCGTTCCGTTCTCTCCTTCCAGACGTTCAGCGACGACACGATCATGCGACTGGGCAGGCATGCCCAGGCTTCCATGATCCTCGTCCGCAAGGCGCTGTGTCATTGTCCCTGTCAGTCACGGCACAGCAATCACCATGTCGGAAGGTGCTGCTTACCTTGTCACCTGGACCACGTCAGCCTTGCCGTGGCCGAGCAACAGCTCCAAGACATCTTCCCGAATCATCGAGGTCGTCATGGCCCACCGCTGCACCGTCCCGGTATGGATCTGTCCTGTCGTGTTCCATCCGTCGGCGTCCAGCTTCTGCAGCTCGTTCTCGAGCTCTGCCCCGCGTAGTGACAAGGCTGCCTCGCTGAGATCCGAGGGCAAGTCTACCGTGCAGAACCGCTTGCTGATGCGTGGCGGCCGGCCAAGAAACGTAGCCATGGTGACGTCTGTGCTGTAGAAGCGGACAAAAATGCGCTTGCGCATCTCGTGGAGAAAGAACGGGAGGCTGCGAGCATCCTGGGGTTTCTGGTGGAGGCCGGCGGCCAGAAGAGCATTTGCCGCATCGTTGAACGCGTGCCACGTCTTGAAGCCTGCCAAGAGGGTCAGCCGACATTGCGCGATGCTTCCAACAGGAGCCAGGAGAGGTGAGGCACCGACTCTGGTCGCCGTAAAAGACGGATTGCAGTAGAAAGTTCTGGTACAGAAAGATGATCTGGACATCGTTGGACATGTCAAAGGACTCGCAAAACGAGGCGCACTTGTTGGCACAGTTGACCATGTTCATGCGGAGGATCTGCCGCTCCTGCTCGCTGTTGCAGATGGCATTGGGGGCTCTGGTCTCGGCCGCGGCGATGCTGCCGGGTTGTTCTCACTCCCTGTTAGCAGTGCGTGCCATGGCGGCCGGCAGGACGGGACGCCCTACCCAATGAGTGTCAGGATCACGCCGACCGTCTCCCACCGCAGGTTGGGCCCGGTGAAGTGGCCGACAAAGTCGCGCAGCGTTGTCGACGTGTCCAGCTCGACCGGCTGGCTGCCGCGGTCAAAGATGCGCTGCGACAGGGCAAACAGGTTTGCGCGCCAGCCGTTGGAGCCCTGCAGCCGGTTGATCTCGTGCGACATGGTGTCGACAAAGGAGCCGACCAAGAAGGAGCCGAGGTGCGACTCCAGGCCGCAGCCCTTCCAGGCCGAGAAGACGCGGTCGAGAAAGTCGTCCACCATGACGGCCAGGAGCATGTCCAGGATGCTGACGCCGTCCTCGATCATGGCCAGGCGATTCATCGAGAGCGCGTCCATCCGGCTGGCCTCCTCGTTGCTGAGGCCGACGCGCTCGGAGCCGGGCGGCGGCGGCAGCCCGCGGCGGCCCAGGTTGTCCAGCATGGAAGCCAGGGACGACGGCCCCTGAAAGCCCGGGCTGGGATACAGCTTCGGATGGGACGGTGCCGCGGATGGCCCGACGTCTGCGAGGTGCGCCGCCTGCAGCGTGGAAGTGGAATGGGCCGCCGGCTGGACAGCAGCGCTCCGGGTTTGAAAGTGGTCCACCGGCGACGAGTGCATGGCTTCGGGAGACGGCCGTTGGGATCCCTGCGCCCGGATCCGTTTAAAGGCATTCTTGCGATACTCACACCGGTCGCCGATGCCCCGTTTCATGCAGCGCGAACACGCTGGATGCTGATGGTCGCAGGCCAGCTTCACCAGCCGGCAGGGCTCGCACGACGGGACTCGCTTGGCCGACATTGGGCCTTGTTGTAAGGCCACGGGCTGGGTGGCTTGTCGGATGCGTCTGTTTGGGATTTCGCAGCGCTGCCGCGCCTGTCGGGCTTCGCAATCGGTTGCAGAGCGCTGGAGTGTTTCTGGCAAATTTCTGGGCATTATCAGCGAGAGATAAGCCCGCGGATAAGCCGTCGTAAGATGTTTTAGCGCTCTCTGACTAAAACTGTTTAGCGCCTGTACTAAGCATGCCATATCGCTATTAGTGCTGTATTGTTGGAAGCCTTGTTTACTTCAACACCATTCAGCCGATTTCATATCGAGCTCAACATTACTTGTTCTCGTACAAAACGCAACGGCCGCTAGCTGCAAACCGTTTTGCACAACATGTAGCAGCGCAATATAACAGCGCACAACATAAACAGCTACAATCAGAGGTTTCTGGCAGGTTTACTTTGCGAACGTGTAACAGCGCACAACATAAACAGCCACAAGGTTGCAGGCAAGTTTACACTGCGCAGAACATGTTTCTCGCAAACGTAGCTATGCGCGCTGGCTATTTGTGAATCGTATCTGGAATAAATAACTGTATGCAGTCTTTTTTAGTTATATTCCAAGTCTCGTTGTTTGTAGAGTAATTGTTAAATAAGTTGTATTTAATAATTTATTCGTGAACCGGCACAGAACACATAGCAATAATTTTTAAAGGGATGTCTGTCTAATAAGAGCACATACTAATACTAACAAATCCAGCCTATGGAAATCTAAACCTCGCAAGAATCTGCCTTCGCACAGTTGCCCACAGATCTCACCCTTGTTTAGTTCCAGAAAACGTCTACTCATAGTTACACCGCATGCAATACTATCGTACACGCGGCTCATCAACCTTTGAGTGTGGTGTCACAGTCCATAGACAGGATAGAGGCACGTACTTACAAAGCACGATAGCAGAACAAATAAGCCAGTCGTCATGGCGCTTTATCATAGACTATATTGTTGTGACAAGAGGGCGTGGAACCAGCGCAACTTTGACTGTGTAGAAGAGCAGTTATATGCTCACAAAACACAGCTCACCAACTTGCCGGTAGCCAAATTATATATAAAGAGATATTCCCGCCTCCACTCCCAGCATTTCAGCGTTCAACGACGATACCTAAACACGACCCGTCACACCAACCGAAAACTGCCTATCTGTCTGCGTTTCTGGAGTTTCAGGTTGCGAATCAGCAGCCACCATAACTCTTGGAGGAACCAGAAACGATTCACGATAGTACAACAGGTCGACTTCAAGCGAGCACGCACAATTTCACCTCGAACAGCAAGAGTAACGCGGCATACAAACACACCAGGTTTCTACAAGAGAGCAAAGAGCTTTACTCCACGACATGGAAGGATACTGCATGTCTCACGGACGCTGGAGGCCCGACAGATGGGATAACAGCACCATGTGGGAGCTAAAAGACGTCATTGAACCGGGTCAGTACGCACGTCTGGCTGGTGAACTGTTTAGCTGGCTCACGTTGTTCCGGGATTTTCGTGATGCATTGTTAGATGTCGATCGCCCGGTTTTGCCGGGTGAGTACTATTCGGGCCTGGATGCCGTCCGGAACTTTATTGGGAGGGCGAACGAGCTCTTCAACAGATACGCGAGGGCTTCGCGGAGCCTCATGGACGCGGCCAAGGGGGGAACAGACACACACCCGACACCCGAGGACATCGATACCATAGACCGGCGGGCATGGTACATTTTCGTGGACCGAAGGCAGCAGCTCCGCCGAGACGGCCACACCAAAACGCTGTACCGCCATATTGACCGTATGCGGGGACAGGAGGTGCTGGGATTGCTTGTGGACTACAATGAAGATGGCGAGCCGACGCGCCAATCTTTCAACGGACCCCCGTCAGACATAGAGATACAGTGCGCTGGACAGGACGCGCAAAATCATGCCAATGTGTTGCTGGCAAGGCTTGACGGGACTGCGCGCATCTGAACAAAGCAGGGCAGATGTGCATGTTGAGAAAGGTTGGCCTGGCTGTGGGTGGGCAACAGGGAAACTACGCAATGCATCCGTAGCAATACCAAGGCACCGTCTGCTCAGTGCTCACCGTTTTCTGTCGACGTTGGTTCCCGCAGTGCCTGTTTCTTTCAAGTGAGCCCAGTTAAAGGCGATGCACATGGCCGCTTCAAGCTGTCGTGCCAGTCGACATTGGTCGATCTCTCGGCGACATCCGCAGGCAAGTCGACGTCCTTCTTCCACGTTGACCTGCGTTTTCGGCTCCAATCCTGCACATCTTCGTCTGTACAGACTGATGGGTACTACCACGAGGACATTGTGTTATTCGCTTTGGCAAGAGCAACATCTGTCCAAGGCTGTGTTTGCTCTGAGATCCCATTGGAGCTTGCCGTTATCGTCACATGTGCCCGTGTTTGCTGGTCCTTTGTCGGCTCGCGGCCGGCAACGCGCTTCTTTGTATGCTGCCGTATCCACCACTAACAAGTCCTCGATGAACCTACCCCGTACCTATCATGAAGGGGTTCAGATTGCCAAAGTTCCGTTTTCGACGCTGTTAGCATTATTCGTGGAGGGAGGGAAGTCGGTCCGAGTATTCAAGGCGGGGAAGATCGTTTTTGACAGTAGCTTTTGCCAGGCCTAGAAGGGCTGAGGCTTGAGTCAGTCTGAACAGCAAGCTTTGAAGAAAGTGTTCCCAGTAGCAGAGTACAAAGTTAGTGTGGAAGTCGGTAGGTTCCTTTGTCAATTGCTGTTCAGCATTCTTTGGACGCTGCCTGGCATCGTCCTGACGCTCTGCTTCTTTGCACCCTCGTCGCGGCGCTGTGTCTCTCGTCGAAGAAACTCCCGGCGATGTATTCGCTGTCCATGATGCGAATTCAGGTCGTGTCGACGTGCTATGCGCGAGATGTGTGGGTGTGTTATTAGGCAGACAGTCTGAGAACATCGTCTGGAGAGAGAAATTTGGGATCTGTTGGAGGTAGTAAATGCACAATAGCCCCCACTTGTTCAAACTTCGGAAAATCACAGGTAGTTCGTTCCGGACACGGGCACCTGGCACCGGATTAGGTGCTTAGTCAGCCATCACACGCCCGTAAAAATAGGCGTTCCTCAAACGTCTCGCCGCGCAAGCCTGCACCGTGCCGGGAGATATATACAGTTGGTTGAGCAGCGCCGAGAAGCATCCAATTTGGAAAAGAGGTTCCAACTTGGTCTATTTCGAGACGGGTTTTGGGACGATTTCTTTAGCCGTTGGCATGACGAAAACGGCGGAAGACGGCGTCTTGCGACAGGAATATGCTTGAAAAAGGAGAGTACGCACAGGCAGAATTGTGGACGCGACGGAGGCGTCCCCTAGAGTAAAACAAGTTTGGGTAGTGCCTGGTTAGAGAGAGCGCGCAAACCACCTTCTTCATCAGGCCAAATGCCCGGTCCCTGTCTCTCGAAATGGCACAGGGAATGACGGGGTCACCCCATTCGTATTGTGCGTTGGGAGATCTGGGATTTGTAAGGCGGCGTGCGGTTCCGTGACAGACAGAACCAGATCAGAGCGTGGGTGTGCGTCCTCACGAGCGGCATTGAGGTTATCTGGCCCAATTGAGCCTCGACGGCCACCTGCCGCAGGCAGAAGTCGAAGGACAACGTTTAGCGTGATGCGAGGCCCAGACGCTCTCCAGGTCGCCGTGCAACAGCGGACTTATAGCGTGTAATGCGTAGCGATGCGCTAAAACACAGCTGGAAAGGGTTCTAAAATAAGGCAGAAAACAGGCGGCCTACGCTTTGCTCTTGTAGTACGCCTTGAGTCTGAGCATGCAACACGGAGACAGACATGAATTCCACATGATTGGCTCAGGCTTGGATGGATGTACTCAGCGGGAAGATGCCGCCAAGTCTGTCCGGTATTGCCGCTCCGGCTAGGTTGCTGGAGCGTCACGGCCGCATCCGTGGCATAGTGCAACCTCAGGCCTGGCGAATTGGCCACTGTAAAAGCGGCTGCTCCCAATCACAGTCGCAGCAGACGTCTACCATTGGAGTATATTTCCTCCGGCTGCTCGAGAGATAAGTGGTATCGAGACCGTACGAGTAGAGCAGAGTAGTGCGTCATCTGGCTAGATGGCGTCGTCATCGACTTGTTACCAAGGCCAGGCCGGTACCACTGGCTGAGCGTGTTGCGGCTGGCGCGACGACGACTCTACCCACGTTTTGTGTATCTGATATGGCTTCGCAGGATCTGCCGGGCGCTAGGATGAGATACTTTTTTTGACCCAAATCGGTGGTTATGCACACGTCGGTCCTCTAGAGGCGTCCTTCTGTGGAGATTTTACACCGACAAGCAGCCATCAGGGGCCTTCCGTAATGTCGCAACAGTTCAGCACCAGTCTTTATGCGACTTCCGAAGAATCCGGCATGGCTCAGATGTAGTGGTGCATCCGCCAGTCTCCCGTCGATCAAGTCTTTTCCGTCGATCAAGTCTTATTTTCCTTATTGCTGTGATGGCCAACGCGCTAAGCATCGACTGGCCAGCCACAGACAGCGGCTCCGGTCATGGCCCAGCTCTTGGCGATGCAGCCATTCTGTTTCCCCGCACGGCAGAGCAGTCGTTTGGCTGGTTGCTAGTCTGAAGACGTGGAGCAAAGGGGCTGACGAAGACGACGCATCCGTCCTCCTCCTCCGCTGCTCCGCAACCCAGTTCCCTTGGGCCGCAAGACACATTGCACTGCGTCCACGGAGTACATACGTGGTATTTCCTCAGTCCCCCATCACGCCTCAGCTGCTGTCTGCTCTGCAGGTCTACAAAGCAGCCCCCTCATATCGCCATGACCCAGTCCTCCCTGTCGGCATGTGTCCGAATCATGTGCCGTTCCCTAGTCGGATGGTACCCCGTATTTCCCTTCCGCCAGTACGGAGATTTGGACCTCCGCAGTCTCCCCACACCGACTAGGCGTTCTGTGGTCTGAGATACCAGTCGACCCACCTGTTCCTGGGGTACGGGAACTCCGTGCTCGTATTGTGCACAGACCGCCGTGGCATACGCATAGCGCATCCACACAGTGGCCCGACTGCGGAATCAGACCAGTCCGACATCCCGTGCCGACACTACAGAGCAATAGTGCAAACGAGGAGAACGCCGATCTGCCTGGGAGCAGTGGCAGCGCGAGCTGTTATTCTCATGCAATCTGGGCTTGAATGGTCTGTTCAGAGGCCCGGCCGACCGGCAGATGGCACCGAAGTCAACTGGGCAGAGCTCATACTCAGCAGATACTCCACCCCAAAGTCTACTTTCTCCAAATCGTAAGTGTAGACGTAGGGCGCTTTCCGCCGATTTAAAAGGGGATTCCTGTCCAGGACAGATAGTTCATCGCCGTATCGTACTCTTCCTTCTGTCATCCTGCTCACACAGTACTCCTCCACGGCAGCAGATCAGATCGAGCAAGCACACGCCGTCCAGACAATACCACAGATCCACCCGTCACAATGACTGCCGACAAGCCCAGCCTCGAGGAGTATCCGAGCGACAACCCGGGATACAACGATGAGCTCAACCAGACCAGCCACCTGAACAAGATCCGCACTGTCGGCAGCGTGGCCATGTCGGCCGAGCTGTTCGAGAAGCTCTACGTCTCGCCGCAGAACAAGGTCAAGGGCGACCTCCGCAAGACCTTTGGCAACCCGACACCAATGTGCGTCTCTGCGTTTCTGTTCTGCTCGCCGCATGCTTCCTAACATACCGCAGTGCTCTTGTCGGATTCGTAATCTCCCTGACACCGCTCGCCTGTGATCTCATGGGCTGGCGAGGCGCCGGTGGCAACGGCGCGGCATCAACGTGAGTGAACACGTTCTGGGGCTTTCTGTCCATGCTGCTGACCTCCCCCCCAGCGGTGCATACTACTTCTTCGGCGGCCTCCTGCAGGTCATCACCGGCTTGCTTGAGTGGATTCTGGGTAACACCTTCTCATCCGTCGTCTTCTCCTCTTTTGGCGCCTTCTTCTTGACCTTTGGCGCCACCTTGACTCCGTCATTCGCCGCCCACTCTTCGTATGCCGTGGCCGGAGACTCGTCAAGCACAGGACTCGAGACAACAGGCTACAATGCAAGCTTTGGTGAGGATCCATCTCCCGGGCTTTACACGAATACATGCCGCTTACTAACAACACAGGCTTCTTCACCTTGTTCATGGCTCTCCTCTGCGTCGTCTATGTCATCTGTGCTCTGCGGGTCAACATCTGCTTCGTCATGATCTTCTTTACCCTCATCCTTACCTTTGTCCTCTTGACGGCTACATACTGGGTACTCGCATCGGATTACACTGGCAACGCAGCATTAGCTAAAAGGCTTATGAAGGTACGAAAAGCAACAGCTGCATTTCGTCCGCACTTTTTAACAGCCGTAGCTAATGCATCTTACTATCAACAGGCTGCCGGTGCCACGGCATTTGTCACATCTGCCTTTGGCTGGTGGGTGCTGCTCGCCTTGATGCTTGCCAGTGTCGACTTCCCAGTCTCGCTTCCCGTCGGCGACCTCAGCAAAGTGGTCAAATCAGGCAGCTCTAGAGTATGATTTGGCCCTGGCCCACAATTTACAGCGTCTGTTACATCCTGAAAAGTGGAAGTGGGGGGAAGGGGGGGGGGTTGGAAGCGAACAGAGCTTTCGGTCATTTACCGTTACCAAAAAGGCAATAAAGCGGGGAAAGAAACCGTTGGGCGTTTGGCATTGCGGGAAAATCGTGGCTTGACAGGCAGACCAGATGCGGGTAGCTTCGGAAGTGGCATGTTTTTCGGCTCGTGTTAGGCCGACTCCGTTTTACTTCATAATTGATAGTGTGTTGAACCATCATAATTTTTAATGTCAGAACCATAGCGCTGCGGTACATAGTAATGGTCAGTAGATAGAAGAGAAGTAACATCTGTCCTATGAAAGTATTGTGATGTTGTCGTCAGCTCGACCCAATCGACGTAGTAGCTCCAATGATGGTGAGATTGAATTTTCGCCGCCGGCACTCCCAAAATCCCCGATTCCGATGTGGTGTGAGCTGCCAAGAGGTAAATGAAAACAAAAGGTGTAGCATCAGGGCCACCCATTGGCCAGCTAACTTTGGTGTAAAGCAACCACAGGCAGAAGGTGGACTGTCAGGAGTGTAGAAAGGCGCGTTGTATTGTGCTGGAAAATTCTACATCTGGTGGATCTGTGGCGAAGAAATTTTAGCGACGATTTCCACTTGTATTCCCCTTAACCAATCAGGGCGCTTTATTGGCGCTCAGGCCGAATGGCCACAATGTGCAACATTCCGGGACAACTTGGCAATGAAGGATGAGGCTAATGCACCCCGCATTTGACGAAGCTCTTGATGGGCAGGTTTCACATATTTAGATGAAATCCTATGTTGGTGCCCGTGGACATTGCTGCTACCATCGAGATGGTAGGCATATGGCGCATTTCGTTTCTCGGGCTCGTCTCTTGCAAGTCCCCAACCCGAGAATTCACCGAATGCCACGATGAGCTTTCAGAACGAAAATGGGATGCATGTTGATGCCCACGGTGACGTGGCGTAACAGGAAAGGAGAAAAAGGTAGAGCGTTTGGAAATTCGCCCAGTCAACAACGTCACGTAAATGCGTCCATCGATCTGGTCAGGTTCAGCAGCGCTTTGTATTGGTCTCAGCCCTGGGCCCTGATAATTGTGCAACTGTTTCCGCTGGGTTCAGCACCGTAACTATCGTCGCCAGCAGGATCTCAGTGTATTCAGAAGACCAATAGCAGTGGCCGACTCTCAAATTCAAAGATACTCATGTTCCATTTCACACATCTAGAATGCATTTCTGGCTGTGGATAGGAGGTGCAGTACGATGCGGTCTCGAGCCTGCACCCACGCTTACTTCCCATAGAAGGCCTGGCTGATATCGGAATGGCCTATGGGCGACGATGTCCCCACAATGATAGCAAGAGGGAATTAGTGGCCTAAAAAAAGAAGAGAGAGATCGGCGTTGACGCGCTCCAACAACTGCGCAGCGTCAACGAGGCAGGTCATGGCATTTTCTGGGTCATACTGCTCTCTGGCTACCCACAAGTTGTCGCGCATTTCCAGCATGGCCTCCTTATATTCGCGAGCAATGGCCCCTTGGTAGACACCCGCGACGCCGACGCAGTTCCAGAAGACAAACCAGTCGCGGTAGACGATTCTTGCAGAGACGGTGAGGTCGTAGCGGCTGGCCCGCCGGGAATAGTGGGACGCCTGGATGGAGAGACGTCCCGAGATGTCGCGGCTGTGGCCCAGGAGGTTGTGCAGTCCAATCGTAAAGCCATCCCGACGCAGGCATGAGAGGACGGCCTCGCACGCTGAGCAGTACGACCGCAGCAGCAAGCACCACTGCGTCAGGGTGCGGTCCAGGGCGTCGCAGCGCCATGGCGTCATGGGGACGGGGTGGCCCAGCGCTTGGGGGATGGGGGGGACATTATATGGGATAGGAGTGCCCGGAGGGGAGGAGGTGGGGGTTTCGTCGTCGAAGGACATGGCGGTGTGTGGAAGTGTTGCTGTTGATGCTGATGTTGATGAAGGAAGCAGCGCATACGGCTTTCTCGTGCTGTGATGGTTGGTGGATGGTGTCTGGATGGTGAGCAAAGAAAAATGAGGCGGTTCTGCTCCTTTATAGAAGCCGTTTCTCCGTTGGGCAAGACACCACAGACAGCGGCTTGGACACAGAGGCCGAGCAGGTGAACAAGGTGAACAAGGGGGGACTGTCTCGTCAAAGAAAGAGTACATCATGATGCTCGACAAAGGGTCTGCTTGTGTTGCCATTGTTAACTCTGTATGCTGTGGCTTTGTCACTTTGAACCAGTGCGGGTTTCTTTGACGATGTGGTCATGGCCACGTACTAAGAGAAACTGACGCGCTGTCGATGTTACTGGGAGTAAGTAGAGGATCGCGGCCGTGAGGGAAGAGCGCTATTATGATTCTTGACAAGTTTTATTCTTCTCAATTCCCGTTCCTTCTATTTGCAGGCATCCTGGCCTGTCGGTCCAGCAGTGTCACAATCGCTACTTCCCGAGCTAGGACAATGCTCCAACTCCATCCCGATGCAGATCGCAATTGGCTTGACAATTCTTCTCTGCGTTCGTAAAAGTCCTTCGAGCGTATCTGTGCGCAACACTACGCCCGGCTCCAGATCCGTCGTCTCCAGCGCTTCCCACGCCGTTGCTATGAGGGCTTGCAGCTTCGGCCGAGTTTTGGTCCGCACAATGTTGGGGGTCCCGTCGATCAACGTGTCATAGCACAGAAGAGAATGAAGCTCGGCCTCCAGGAGGGCGTCTATTTCGAATTCTACCGTGCGTACTGGCGCCGGCAAGTTGTACTGGTCTCGGAGCTCTTCCAGTTTACCAATAACCTGGCTGGCAAGCTCCATGTTGTCATTGTATAGGTCAAGCAGTTGTTGACTGCATTCGATAGAGTCGAGCAGAACCTGGCAGGCGCGTCTTGCACCCAGCAGCAGTGAGCACCACCTACTGCAGCTGAGCGACATGTGAGCAGAGTACACTTCGGGATCGTCCATGGTTTAGGGTGGCTGAAAGAGGGTCTGTCCTCTAAATTGTAAATGTTTCTATCTTTCCGAAGAAGCGAGGGCACATAGACTCTTAAGTAGGCCTGCAAAAGAAGGATCCCGCGACTCAATCTACTTATTTTTTTGTAGATTCACAGGTTCTCTGCACCTGACGGCCTCTGACCTTCATATGTCTGTGAGTCACATGCTTTCCACCAGCACTGGGACCGTTCGAAGCCCAAACCCGGCGCTGATACGCCGTACGCCCACCCATGCTCAAATCAGGGCAAGCAGCTGGTACGTTCTGGACACCGCCGTCTGCAGCTTAAGAACCGCCGTGTTTAGCTTGAACCCGCGATCGATCGAGCTGGGACGCGGGCCGGCCATGGCGCTTTCCGGCGCCGTCGCCAAGGCGAAGGCCCTCTGCATAATGGTTAGATGCTCGGTCAGCAGTGGTTGGAGCCCCGTGCGCACGCGGCTGCCATGGCAGTTGGCGCCCATGGGAATCCCGATCAGGCTGTGCATGCGCCAGTCCTGCTCGGGGCTCGTCGTCGGCGCGTTTGGGGGCGCCTGCCCGGATGCCTTCTCGGCGTATTTCTCGGCCATGCCGGTCATGCCCCGGGCCAGGTCGTCTGCCTGCTGCATGACCTGTGTGAAGAGCCGCGCGTTGGGGGGAGGAAGAGTAGAGATGTCGCGCATCGCCGTACACACGTCCCTGTACAGGCGCAGAAAGGCCGCCCATTCGTGGCAGCCGTCAGAGATCTGCTGCCATTGCACGGCCCCGGGCAGATACATGACGGTCCCGACCACGTTCATGGCGGCTGAGTCCATTTTTGAGGCTGTTCAGGAGGCTGTTCAGGAGGCTGTTCAGGAGGCTGGTAACCGCAGATGGCGAGCAGAGTTGGGGGAGTTCAAATCAAGTTCAGGGAGAGAGAGGACTGGAAAAAGATGATGATGGACAGCGTTGATGCAAGGTCGAGGTCCCTGAATTCCAGACAGAGTCAATGTTCCCCGGGGCGTGTGTTTTTGCCGAGGCCGTGACGCTTCAAACGGCAAGTCACCGTGACCATTCACCTCGTCATGGATATCGGTCACGCGGCCCTTTCGCCCCGGCACGGGCGTCACTGGCATGAAAGTGAAACATGCACTTTTTTTCGCGAGGGTAGTGATTTGCAATATGGTGACTCTTTACCGCGGATATATTCCGACTTCACCTTTGTAGCCTCTCGCCCATCTGTCTTCTGTTATACAGCTGCCACGTCCATCTTTCTGCTTGTGAGTCAGGAGCCACCAGGGCTGCCTCCCACCTATATAAACAACTCACGACTGCTCAAGCACCGTACGCTTGATGGCCGACACAATGTATACCACGCGCTCCATGGCCATGCTCGCGTCCCAACCAGGCAAGGCGCACATGTCCAGGTCGGCCTCCAGCGCCATCCCCTGGCCCGAAAGCGTTGCCGTGTCCGCGCTGTCCGCGTCGTAGAACAGACGGTGGAGGCGCTGGTCCGTGGCCAGGGCCCAAATGGGGCCGTCGGGAGCTGGCATCCGCCCGTCGACCGCCTCCATAATGTTCCCGGTCCACTCGCCGTCCGTTGTCTCCCACCCGCCGAGCTTCGCGAGATACTCGCCCCCGTCCGCCGCACGCCAGTAGCGGATCGCCGTGTTCTGCAGGCCCAGGATGGCCTCGTTCAGTTCCAGCAGCTTCGCGGCCGCCTTGTCGGTCTCGCACGTTGTCGGATGAAACGTGAGCAGCAGCTGGGCTCGCTCCAGCACTTCCTGCCAGTAAGTCACAGCCGTGTGCAGCTCGAGATACCCGTCAACGGTAAAGAAGCCCTTGGCGAGGGTTATGGTATCCGCACGCGATTCACTGTGGGTGTCCATTGTGTCAGTATAGGGCGTGGTGTGAGACGAGATTGCGTGGAACTGTACGTACGGAGCCTGGCTGACGTCTCTGCGTTCTTCGTGTCCCGTGAGTGTGAGACTTGTGCTTTGGCGGTCTTCGTGGCCCTCTTGTTGGTTGGGTTGCTGTTGAATCTGTGTCAAGGTTTGCCGGGACAACTTGGGTTTTTATAGACTTCTGCGTGCACCTACGTGAACAACCCTCTCCTGGCGATCATCTCCGTCTGTGTTCATTGTCTCTGTTGAAGCTTCTGTTCAGACAAGATGGAATAGTTCGGTTGGATGAAAGACGATGTTCAGTGATGGAAAAAGGATGAAAGTTGTGCCGAAATCACTTTTCTCTGAACTTGTTGTGGACTAGAGAAACGGGAGAGGGAGAGGCCGGGGTGGAATTGGCTACGCGGGATAATTTCTTGTGTGACGGGGGTTTTCGGTGAATAACAACAGAGTTTATGGGACGAAAAGGTAAATCGAACTCTCCTAGACTGGAAGGATTGCAAGGCGAAAACCGTACACGGATAGCACAACAATGGCAATAAGCAATAATCACATATGGAAAAGAAAACGAGTTATTGAGGTTTATACAAGATGCAAGTGGCTCATTTCGTCTATTGCAGTTTACTCTAGAAAAAAGGGACAGGCTCGGCATGCCAGCTGCAAGCAGTCCATCTTCTGCATGATGCCGAGACTACGCTTACTTACCACGGCCCAAATTCGTCCATTTCAAGCACGAACTCCTCCCATTCTCTTTGATTTTCATTGACCTCCTCAGGCTCCTCGGGATCCTCGACTGGGTAGCCCCTGCTACGATCATGCGGGATGTCGCTGTCTACAGCCTCCCAGTATGGACACTGACCCGCATTATACCACCCGTAGAGCAGGTTGGGCGGCTCGGTGGCCGGCCAGGGACAAGACTTTGTATCGCAGGACGAGCAGGACACAGGAACGGGGCTGTGAGGGCGGTGGACCCGCGGCACCACGTCCAGATTCTCACCTTTGAAGATCGGAGCCGGGATCCCCATGACCCAGTGTCCGCAGCCGCTGTGGTTGAGGGGACACCGGCAGAGCGGACAGAACACGGCGCTGGTCTTGTTTTGGTACAGCGGGAGCCAGTCTTCTTCCGCCGTCCCATAGCGCGGAGCATCCCTCAGGAACGTGAAGCACTTCCTGCCCACGATATGGCCACAGGGCAGAACAAGCGGCACGTCGGCACGCCTGCTCTCCCTCAACGAGTCGAAGCCGTCAAAGTGGATGCCCGCAATCTCGAGATCGTCGAGGCAGATGCCGCATTCGACCTTGATGTTGTGGGGCTGGGAAACCGGGAGGCTGGAAACGGTTTCCACAATGTCCGGCCAGTAGCTGGTGGTCAGGCCTACCTGTTCCGCGCCCTCGGCCACATTGGCCACCTCCTTGCCTTTGTTGGTCTGGCTAGCGCTGACAGACATGATGTTTTGTTCTGTTGTGGTGGATGGAGAAGACTTCGTTCTGATAAGTGGAATAAGCACGTTTGGAGATTGAAATATAGCTTTGCTGGTGTCGTGATTTTTTGTCTGATAATGCAGAGCACGAGGAGGAACAGGACTCTAGAGACTATCGCAACTTTTATACAAATTGGAAAGTACGAGTTCCATTCAGTGAACAAGATGTCTCATTGAGTCGATGTGAACACGTCTTCCATGGCCAACAGATATCCCCAAAAGGGATCTGCGGTCAGAATACATTGACAGTGAGGGACGAACAAGCCATGCTTCTCTCGTCCTTTGTGGCTTCGTCCTTTATCCATTCAAGAACTTGATCGGTGAACAATAGCTTTTGTTGGACAGTTGAATTCATTCTTTGATTTGGACAAAGGACGATGTGTATAAAAGCCGTAGACAGCCCCTCTCAATTCACTTGTCTGATGAATCTCTCATCAACATCAACGCAAAAAAGTAAGTGATTTTCCTTTTCGACATCATCTTCAACCCATCCATCCTTCCTTCCCTGCCTTCCATCCTCCCTCTCTTTCAACCTCCTCTCCCATATTTACCCCCAAACTCTCACCACACACAAGCCATGGCCACGAACGCCCAAACCTGCAGCCGCTGGACGGCTGGCGAGTCCGGCGGCCAGCCGTGTCCTGGCTGCACCGCCTTTGCGGAAGGCTCCACCAGCAACGTGGAGACACCCCAGGGTGCCACTCGGTGCACTGGAGGTGCTTGCGACTACAGCAACGGGAGCGTCAGTCCCACCAACCCACAGACGTCCGACGGCCCGAATGCACAGGGGCTTGAAGAAGCCTCTTCTTCCATCGACAGTCCTCCATCTTCGCCTGCCCAGTCGTCCGTGTTTTCTTCCGTCGTTGCCTACTCTGCCTATTCGGATTTCGATGCCGAGGAAAGCTGGGCGCCGCCGGCTGGTACTACCGCAATGTTCGATGCCTTTGGGATCGAGATTTGGCTCAATCAGCAGCCACTGTCTCCCACCAACTCGCTTGCCTCCGAAGTCTCTTGGACTGAGGACGACGAATAATGATCCCACACGACACTTGGAATACACCATGTCCTGCCGTGGCTGCAACGTTGTCCGGGTGACCAGCTAGACGAAATGACGTTGAGTATATTCCTAGTGTTGTTTTCATTCACTAGTACTTATTGGTTGATATTTTTGTGTTTGCGTGATAGGTGGAATACAATGGCCTCTTTCTCTGCAACTGCAATGGTCGTCACAATCGTAGCGGAACGCTATATTCGTTGTACGCAAGTATACTATTATGGTATCTAAGAAAGAAGCCCCCGTTGACAATAAAACTAACGAAATCTATACAACAGCATCTACCGCTCGTCTAATCATGCCCCTCGATTTCTCTTCGTGCTCATCTGGCGCATGGAACCGCCCCGACCAGAGATCGATGTCCTTTGACCGAACAAACTGGTAAAAACGCGTGAGTAGGGGAATTACTAATGGACAGATCTGATTTGCCGGCTCTTACCTTTGTCCTTTTCACTATTTTCCATACAATGATAGGGACAATGAATATGGGAATCCCGATATATGTCGACACAAAGTCGGTAGCAGACCACTCTCCCTTGAGGAAGACGGAGAAGCCGGCCACGAGTGTGATGATTGTCGAGCCGACAAAGCCAAACCAGGCTGTATACGGCTGCCAAGGCGACTTCCATGGCAAAGTATCTCGGCTGACACCTTGAACTTTCATCGCTCGATGGAACCGAATATAAGAGAAGCACAACGTCGCCCAAGCTATCAGCCCGGCAACGGTGCTCAGGTTGAGCAGCCAGTTGAACGCCTGAGCAGCCCCGCCAGAGCCAAGGCCTTTGCAAAGTTAGTAAGCTTGTGTTTGGCCAAAAACCCGCTGATAAACATACTCAAATACGCCAATGGCCCAAATAGCCAGGCTGTGATGACGGCCAACCAAGGCACACCATTGCTCCAAGTGCGGCCAAAGATTTGTGGAAGCTGCCTGTCGGTAGTCATAGCCACAATCATTCGCGATCCCACCCAGCAGTAGGAGCTTCCGGCTGACCATGCCGATATGAGAATGCAGGCATTGACGATGGAGGGTAGAACGGCTATTCCTGCCTCTTTGATGGCAATCACCCAGGGAGAGCTGTTGGCGTTGCCTGATCCCGAAACCAAGTCTGCATTTCGAGGGTCGACAATGATCCCGATCAGAAAAGCACCGAGAACGTAGAAGAAGCCGATGCGGTAGGTGACCCGGTTAGCAGCCTTGGGGATCGACCTGTGAGGGTTCATAGACTCAGCCGCGCTGATGACGACGGTCTCAACACCCACAAACGAATATGACGCGTTGACCAAGGCCGAGAGAAACCCCAAAAAGTGGCCAGTAGGGCCCTTTATGCCATCATAATCAACCCAGGCTCCGGGGTGATGCCAGTACTTGAATCCAATGGCCTTGTGATTCGGGCCACCCCCTGCGCTTATCACAATGGAAACGATAACAAGCCCAAGAAAGCAGAGGACCTTGACTGCCCCACTAGCGACTTCAGTCTCGCCATAGAATCGAACGTTGCAGAGGTTGATGGCCAAGATGAGCACCAAGCTGACAGTGATAACAACGGCTGGTGTGATATCGCTCCAGTAGCTGACCAGCACAGCGGCGGCTGAGATTTCTGATGCGATGCCGATCGTGTAGCAATAGCCGTATGATATGGCTAGAGAAAACCCGACGGCAGGGTCAACGAAACGGGTGGACCAATGGGGGAACGAGCCAGCTGTGGGAATCTTGGGAGAATTAGTATTAAAGCTCATCAAGGTAAGCCTACCTTATACATACCACTGTTGCTAGTTCCGAGATACTCTGCATGACACACCAAAGAACTGCTCCGACAACACTGTATGCTAGCAGGAGACCTGCCGGACCAGCTTTGGCATATGCTGCTCCAGTTCCGACAAAGAGGCCAGTGCCGATACCACTGCAGAACCCAATCATGGTGACTTGGTAGTCCCGGAGCCGGCGCTGAGTTGCACCTTGGCCGCCGACATTGAGTTCTGGTTCAAGTTTGGACGTGTCATAAGCCGGTGCAGGGTCGTTGTGCATCTGCTCGATGCCATCTTGGCTTCCGTTCCCCAACGGCCTGACGGCCGAGGGCTGCTTGGCGTCTAGAGCTCCCATATTGCCGTCTCAATACTGTAACGTTTCACGAACTGATCCGGTTGGTGAAAGTAGCATCTGGAATAGACTCTAATACATATTTAAAGAAGGATATTGCACAATTCTACCCTGCACGCTCGCCATAGTAGCACCACTATTCGCCTTTCACTAATTACGCAAGAGTTTTCAAATTTATGTCAAGATGAAAAATTAGCGAGTAACCGACGTCGCATTTAGTGGCAAAAGTAACGCTATTATGGATTCTCTTTGTTATTTGTCACATTTTACGTAACTCCAATTCGGGGCTTGCCGAATTTTAGCAGGGGAGTCTCCGAAGTTTGGCCCGTCAGCCCTTTACCAAGAGTTGCAACGGCAACTTTCTTTTACGTAGTGTTTGTAGTACAGGCCGCCTACGTGGAGGAATCAGTTGCAGATCCAAGGCTGAAAGCGAGAGGCAGCCTTGCGCGTCTCGGGTGGGGGTGGGGGTGGCCACGTGACATTAAGAAATTTTTCAAATTTTTCGCCTGGCTTCTTAAGTGGGTTCTGGTCCACTCCCACGCTCTGGGCCACATCCTAAACTGGGCTTCTGCTACTGTAAAGCTAAAGTGTATTTTGCGTTGCTAAATTGTTTTCTTATGAGGAGGGGTAAATGCAAGCATTGCAATGCATTTGGCGCTTAACTTCGTACTGTGATGGGTTGGTGACATATGTATTAGTAAGTCATGTGACGTGTTTTCATGTAGTATGCCGTTGTCGTGGAGATGTTGCAGCCCCAAAGCTGCTTCTTTCAGCCAAACTTGACAAAGCGTGGCTCACGTCAGAAAACGGTCGATTGTAGTCTACCATGAATGGCTTCTCTGCGAGAAAGCTGTCAAAAATCGTCATAACGAGGAACAGATTCCGGTCTTCGTGGCCGTAGTGTGAAGGGGCAAAGGGTGCAGCGTCTCTGGCAATGGCCAGTAACGAGTATACCACATCGCGAGGCTCCGAGGTCTTGAAGATGAACATGGTCGAAACCAGATACTCTAGACTGAGCAGGCCTCTTCTTTCCAGTGGATCGATGGTTTGCGTCTCCTTAATGTTCAGGCGTGTTTGCTCATTCTCCCTCTCCTCCCTCTTTTTTCTTCTCTCGGAAAATTCAACCCTATTGAGCCCCTGCCCTTCCTCGTCAGAGCTGTAATCGCCGAGGTCGTGGTCCATGGGACTGGATTTCTTCTGGAACACCTTCCCGGTCGCCTGCACCAGGAGACTGGCCCCCAGCTCCGAGACATATTCGAACCATCCAGGCACGTAGCGGGTCTTGTTTTCTCTCTTCATGACTTCGGAGAGCCGGTGCGTGGCCGTTTCCACCTCCACAAAGAGCTCCACGGCCACGGCAAACGACTTCCACGGAATCGAGTGAGGGCCACAGTATACAGTGGCCGCGCGTGCCAATGCGATCTCTTGGACCACCCATCGTCGGAAGAACCAGCCGCGTTGCATGAGCGACATCAATGCCTTCCACTTTTGCAAGTACTGCTTGTTGGATGATATGTTGTCAAAGTTCCTGAGCTATTTCATCTCGTCCCGGATGAAGTTAAAGGCAATGTCGCTTTCGTTGTCGGCCTCGCCCAGCCATATGCATGCCTGCTTGGCTCTGGTGTAGATTCGCGACATCATCTGCGCCTGGTGGTTGCGCTCGTTTGGGTTGGATTGATCTATGCAGACCGCCGTCGACCCACAAGTACCTAACTCGATCGGCGCGGCGAAGGTTCTTTAAAGCGAGGGCCAACTCCTTCCTGACGCTCTTCCTGAATATCAGGCCTTCTTCCTTGATCAGGATTGCATAGTCCTCCTCTGCCTCGCCCCAGCACCAGGACAGAGCCTCGTATTTCTGTTCATCCTTCTTGACCCTTTGCCAGTTCTTGAAATGCTCGTCCTTCTTTTTCTCTGTCTTGCCGAGTTCCTCTTCTTTCGTCTGAACAGAAAGCTTTTTCACTACATTGCGGGCCTCTTGTCTCACTATCCGCTCGTTTTTCTCCTTTTCAGTCTCTGGCTTCTCTGACCTGAGCATCCACCGCTGCGTCTTATTTTCGGCATTCTCCTCCTTTTCCCGATAGAGCGCTTCCAAGCGGCGTTGGTGGTCCGCTTCAGATTCACAGGGAACGAGGCTATTTATTGGGTTGAGTTCCTGGGTATTATTTTTCTGTGCGTCTGTCGCCTTAGTGATCCTCAACAAGAAAAAGAAGGTTAGGCTGGCAAGGTTGAGGAGGTGGCAAGGCTAAACCACCCCAAGAGAGTCTAGGAACTGTCACATTGCCCTCCAGTCTATCAATATCACGGACAAGGAAAGGAGGTAGTTTCTAGCTACAGCTAAGCTCGGTGCTCCTTCGGCGTTTCGGTCTGCGGAAGAAAACTGTAGTGCCAATCCCATTGGTACAGAAAAACACGATATTGTTGCCAGTCTTCCGTGACAACCTTTAACCTCCCAGGCCAGTTTCCGATGTAACTCCCTCCTCTACAAGGAGTTACGCGTCCATGAGGAGGCACAATCACATGCAAGAGTCGTAAACCTGCGCCTGCTCCTGTACGCCACTTTGGACACGGATATATCGGGTGGAGCTGCCACATGCTAGAAAATCCGTCATATTACCGAAGATCTATGTCGAATCGTAGCCTTCTCTATCCAGCCTTCTCTATCCATACTAGCCTAGCGGCTGACCGAATAGATAACGGAATTGGAGACATGGGGGTACAGCGAGAGGGGCACCGTGTTCGGAATGTAAAAAAATAACATGTAAAAAACATTTTATTACACTCTTTTATGTAATACCCTTGTATTTCCACATACCAACAGTAGACATAGCCGTGCTTCCTGCACATGTTTGAAATACACCAATACTTGCTCGCGTGAATCACAAAGGTCTAGAACCTGCCGACAATGTCCTGTTGGCTAACTCGATGGTAGGAGATAGTCTTATCAATTTTACGCCGACGCACGTTCGTATCGTTGAGGCCGTTATTGATGATCCTTGGTCGGCCAGTTTGGACATCCACTTGCACGTCAACCAGCCTTACACTCCGTTGACGCCGGAACATGATGGCCCAGCAGCGGTGGAGCTGTGGTCGGACGTGCTCAGATGGTGTTTGTGTTTGTCCAATGCCCGCAAGGATATGGAATCCAAGTGCTCTTACACTGTATCCTATTGTATGCTTGACGTCATTACATGACGTGGCCAAAATCTCGACGGATGGGGGGGTGCGCAACATGCCTTGGTCTATGAAAGGACGTTTGACCCTACGAAGCACCCAGGGGCGAACATCTTTTTCAGGAATCGTGTCCTGTTTTGTATTTTGGGCATAGAATCTACCAAGGATGGAGGCTTCAGCTGATTATTTCTCACATAACACAATTGGGCAAGAACCGAGCTTAATCCATACCACACCGCCGTCCCAGCCGTGACATAGGCCTTGAGAGCGATCCCAGACCGAATCCAAGCCGAAACATGACGGTGCTAACAAGTAACATCACGGCCTTGGCAGTGATTCGCCAACCCAGACAACAGTCTAGCGAAAACTATATCCAGGAAATATACCAGTCAGCGCAGAGGCTCATAAAAGGAGGAAACAGGGTCACCGTACAATAGATGCCATCTAGAGGAGACATTGGAATAGCAAGAAAGGCAAAAGTAGAGGCACAGCACCACGCACAACGCACGACCAAGCAAAAACTGCAGTGAGAAATACAATTTTCGCAAAGCAACGACAGAACAGAAGTATTCCCACAACAGTAAATGCGAATTCAAGGAAGCACGCACTCTAGCACCACTGTGGACGGGAATGGTACGCTTAACAGTTCTCGCGCTGTCAAGAGTTTGTTAGATAAACGCGC
Organism: Grosmannia serpens; assembly: GCA_029299595.1. Classification (NCBI taxonomy): domain Eukaryota; kingdom Fungi; phylum Ascomycota; class Sordariomycetes; order Ophiostomatales; family Ophiostomataceae; genus Grosmannia; species Grosmannia serpens. The sequence continues at coordinate 30,546 of JANSMH010000290.1, forward strand.
CCCTTACATGGCGTTGTCAAGTGGACCTTCCAACTGACTCCTTATTTTCCTGTCGTCACATTAGGATGTCTCCTGTGGCAGTGTTAGATCAATCCTGACAAGGCTCAGCTTCACCAGATAGCGGCTTATGTTGAGAATAGGTTGTTGCTCTTGAAGGAATGAGAGGACAGGAGCGAGGTGAGTTGGATAGGCATATACATGGGCAAGATAGTGATCAGAACAGTTGCTAGAGTAGGCTAAGGCGGTGGAAATGTGAATGTTATAGTTTGCGTTTGTTAATGTTTGGTTAAAATGCGCCTTACCTCTGACCCTATGTTTATCTCACTCTCCCCTCTTTACACTCTTAGACTCCACCAGTCTTTTAAGAGGACTTCTTTCAGTTCTTGATTGGACACCCCCCCCCCCCCCCCCCCCCCCTCCCCCACCACCACCACCACCACCCTTTCTTTTTCTTCTCTTTCGTCAGGTGTATT
>JANSMH010000291.1:0-31000 GCA_029299595.1 Grosmannia serpens
GAGCGGCCATGGCGGCGGGAGCGGAGGCGTCCGGGGCAGCATCCTGGGCGGCAGCGGCAGCGGCGGCGGCAGCGGCAGCGGCAGCAGCGACAACCACACCGAAGGCGGTGCGACTGCTATGCGCGTACACGACATAGGCGTTGGAGCGTGGGAAGCGTCCGTACGGGCAGCTCGCGAGAACAATGGGAGGTCGGTCTAGGCAGATGTCCAGGCAGAGGTCTCTGGGTACGGCATGCGATGAGGTGTATGGGCTTGGCTTCGGCTTCGACAGAGGCCTTCAACAGAGGCAGCAGCAGCAACGAAGCGATGGCGTCGGGACGGCCAAGCACGGGAGCCAGACAGAACCGCGTGTGTGAACACGAGCTCGTTTGGCCAGCCACAAGGCCGGAACATGGAGAACGTGCAGAGCATCGAGAAGCCCAGAATCACAAAGGGGGAATCAGGAAAATGCAGGGCGAGTTGATGAGCTAAGCCGCTGCAGTGCGTCCGACCGTCCGTGGTTAGCGCGGCCGGTCCGCTCGCCCGTCGAGGCAGTCACGGTCTGGCTGCTGCTTCGCTCTCTCCTTCCGCTTCGCGCGCCAGCTGACCAGTGCGCCTAGCATCACGTTACCCGTTTCGCTGTTGCCTTCCTCTCGTTTCTGCCTTTTCTGCCATTTGCATTCCTGCATCGCTGCACTTGTACATTTCGCATGCTCTGCTTGCATCGGCCAAACATCCTTGTCCTCGCACATCACCATCTTTCCCAATACGGCGGCACGCGACGTCAGAGTGCAGGCAGGCAGGGCCGGACAGGTTCAGTGGCGATCGCCCGCAACGGCCAAGCGGCGCCCCCAGAAGACGGCCTCGACGAGGGCGACAAATCAAGAGCCAGGCAGACTCTCGGATCCGTATCCCTACCTCGCTTTGCACTCCACTGTGGGGCCCCATAGCTTTGCGGGCTCGTTTTGTTCTCACCTTGCCCGTTTTCCCTTACTGCCGCGTGCCCATTTATCCTCCCAAAACATCCTCTCGTCCGAACGACACCACCACGCCAATCCGCCAGCGCTGAGCTGACAAGACGAGAACGGACACCCCCCCCTGCCAAAGGACGAGACGCTGCTGACAGTCAGACCGCGAGAGACCAGAGTGGGCTAGCAAGTAGGCAGGCAGGCAGGCAAGCAAGCAGGCAAACAGACAAGCAGGCCAGCCAGCCAGCCAGCCAGCCAGCCAGCCAGCAAGCAAGCCGGCACGCAGTTTTTCTGCTTCTGCGTGATCTTCTGGGTGATCCTCGGTCCTCACCCCCCTGGGAGAGGGGGCTCTCTGAAGGCCCGGCTGACCTGCTGCTCACTCCCTGTGCAAGACGGGTTGTGCGCTCCCTCTGGGCGTGCAACGTGCTGGAATAATACGCATCATATCGCCCAGCACCTGCTGTCCGTCATCGCTGCCGCTGCTGCTTCAGGTCCGCTTCTCCGGCATCTCGGACAAGAATTGCCCACTGGTCCTGCTTTGGACTAGCGCCACATTTACCGCAGGCAAGACAGCCTTATTCCATCCCGGCCAGGCCAGGCTCTCGTTCTCCTGCTTCTCTCCTCCTTCTACGAGCTTGCACACACGCACTGTGTAAGTCAGGCTCAGATGATCGCCCTCTCTACTCGTATAGCTCCTGTTTTTTGCTTTTTTATTGCAGTCTGCCCTCTCGTCTAGGCTACTTGGGGGCTGCCTACAGGCTTCGATGTATCACTCCTTTGCTCCTTTCTCCCCGTTCTCCCCTTTGCCCCATTTCGCCTCCCTGCCCAACCTGGATGTTTGATTTTTCTGTTCCATAGTCTGGCCGTTCTGCGTTGGGTCTGTCTTATCCTCTTCCGCTGACGCGCAGCCGGCAATACTTATAAGATCCACCACCAAAGAGTTGGCCATCGTGATCAGCCCCTACTTTTTTTTTCTGATTACTCGCTATTCACCTTCCCTTCTCCACACGCATCCTCTCTTCCCTCCTATATCGCGGTTACAACGTGGCCGGCGCCAGATTAGTCGCCCCCCTCCCTCCCCTTCTAGACAACCAGCATCACGTTGCTTCGACCCTTTGCCAACCAAGGTATGCCTTTTCCCTCCCATGTTATTTCCTTGCCTGCCTGGGTAGACGTCCAGGTAGCTCGGCAAATTCCCCCCCCCCCAAAAAAGAACAAGCTCGGCTCCGGATAGCCTATCCCCTTGTCGGTCCTGCGGAATCGGAGGTCTCAAACACATGCCTAGCACCCCCAGTCAAGCGCTACCCTCCACGTGGGGACAGTCGCCGACAAGGCTCTTCGCGTGGAAGGTGACTGCGAATAGCGAAGTGGCAGTTGGTCATAGCCAACCCTGGACCAGACAGAGTGTCAAGCTAGTTGCTTTCTGAACTGCGGCGCACCGACTGCGGCATCCAGACTTGGAATGCTGGGCGTGTGTGTAATAGGCAATCAGGGAGTAGGAGGGTGGAGCCAGAAGATGCCGTGCTCGACCTCTTTGCTCTCCTTCCTCTCTGCCGTCCGTCTGCTTTCCTCCGGTCTCCCAGTGGGAATCAAGGAAGCAGCACTGCTGCCGCCTGTCCTTGTCTCCTTTTCCAGAACCGACTCACCTCAGCCGTTGTCTTTCTTGCGGCAAGTGCACGATCCTCCTCTCCCCCCCCCTCCCCCTCCCCTCCTTGTTGATGCATTGCTGGCCGATCTCCGGCTAGCAGAAGGAAGAGTTATCCGTGCTTTCTGCGTCTTACACCAGGCCTGCACTTACATCAGCAAAGACGCTACCTCCTCCACACATCCGCATGTCCCACAAATCATCCTCCCCCCCACACTCTCGGCTCTCCCACAGACATACATCAGGACCCGGTACCCCCGGTCTTTTTCCAGTTCACCTTGCTCTCTTCCTTTCCCCCTTTCATGTTGCCGCTTCCTCGGTAGTATCTGTCTTGTCTACAGCCTTATATATCCCGTCGAGGCCAGTCCCAGTGGGATGTCATCGTTCTGTCTCCAGGACTGTCACTACTTCTACCGCACAGCTCTGCGCGGTCTGAACATTGCAACCAGCGTCTCGCCCCTGTACGCGTGAGTCTCGTGGCAACCCGCTAACATGTCGACCCAAGTCCGCACCTTCACGGTCCCCAAACCTCTGGGCGAGTCGCTCGCAGGCACGGCGTCCATCACAGCAGACCTGCACGCGCCCTACATCCCCCGGTCTGTGCCCACGTACATCCCTACGTACCCAGACATCCCTCGCTTCAACGCAGGAGGAGGCACACGGCCTCAGATCAAGCCGAGCTCCATGGCCGCCTATGTCAACGACCATGCCGGGGGGAACGGCGGGATCACGTTTGCCCACCAGGACAAGCTGCCCAAGCTGCCGATTCCGGAGCTGGAGAGCACTCTGCAAAAGTATCTGGCCGTGCTGCGGCCGCTGCAGACGACGCGCGAACACGCCGAGACGAGAATGGCGGTGGAGGAGTTTTTCCGGCAGGACGGGCCTGAGCTGCAGGAGAAGCTGAAGTCCTATGCCGAAGGCCGCACCAGCTACATTGAGCAGTTCTGTATGTGTCCCGGGCGATCGTCTCCTCTTCCCGTCCACTGCTGACCGCCGCAAGGGTACGATTCATACCTGAACTATGACAACCCGGTTGTGCTGAACCTCAACCCGTTCTTCCTGCTGGAAGACGACCCGACGCCGGCACGCAACAACCAGGTGAACAGGGCGGCATCGCTGATCGTGTCGTCGCTCATGTTTGTGCGGGCGGTGCGGAAGGAAGAGCTGCCGCCCGACACGATCCGCGGCACGCCGCTGGACATGTACCAGTACTCGCGGCTGTTTGGCACGGCGCGGGTTCCCACGGACAACGGGTGCCAGATCGAGCAGGACCCCGAGTCCAAGCACATTGTGGTGATGTGCCACGGGCAGTTCTACTGGTTCGACGTGCTGGACGACAACTCGGACCTGATCATGACGGAGCGGGACGTTGCGCTGAACCTGCAGACGGTCATCGACGACGCGACGCAGACGCCGATCCAGGAGGCGGCCAAGGGGGCGCTGGGCGTGCTCAGCACGGAGAACCGCAAGGTGTGGTCGGGGCTGCGCGACGTGCTGACGCGGGAGGAGGGCTCGAACAATGCGGACTGCCTCAGCATCGTGGACTCGGCGCTGTTTGTGGTGTGCCTGGACTACACGGAGCCGGCATCGGCAGCGGCGGTGTGCCAGAACATGCTGTGCGGGACGAGCGACATTGAGAAGGGGGTGCAGATCGGGACGTGCACGAACCGGTGGTACGACAAGCTGCAGATCATTGTGTGCAAGAACGGCAGCGCGGGCATCAACTTTGAGCACACGGGGGTGGACGGGCACACGGTGCTGCGGTTTGCCAGCGACGTGTACACGGACACGATCCTGCGGTTTGCGCGGTCGATCAACGGCCAGGCGCCGTCGATGTGGAAGTCGACGAGCCCGGACCCGGCCAAGCGCGACCCGGAGAGCTTTGGCGACGTGACGGCGACGCCGCACAAGCTGGAGTGGGACATGGTGCCGGAGCTGACGATCGCGGTGCGGTTTGCGGAGTCGCGGCTGGCCGACCTGATCGAGCAGAACGAGTTCCAGTGCCTGGACTTTGGGGCGTACGGCAAGAACTTTATCACGAGCATGGGCTTCTCGCCGGACGCGTTTATGCAGATGGCCTTCCAGGCGGCATACTACGGGCTGTACGGACGGGTGGAGTGCACATACGAGCCGGCGATGACCAAGGTGTACCTGCACGGGCGGACGGAGGCGATCCGCAGCGTGACGGAGGAGTCGGTCAGCTTTGTGCAGACGTTCTGGGCGGACAACCAGGCCGAGCACAAGGTGGAGGCGCTGCGACGGGCGTGTCAGCGGCACGTGAACACGACGCGGGACTGTGCCAAGGCGCAGGGATGCGACCGGCACCTGTATGCGCTGTTCTGTCTGTGGCAGCGGCTGGCCGACGACGAGCTGTTCAGCACGACGGGGACGGGGACGAGCAGCGCGGGCTACGGGAGTCCGTTCGGGTCGGAGCGGGGCTTCAGTCCGGCGCCGGCCGGAGACGGCGTGAATGGCAACAGCAACGGCAACGGCAACGGCAACGGCAACGGCAACGGCAACGGGACGGCGAGGGCGCGTGGAGACAGCACGGGGTCGCGGCAGAACGGACAGCACATGCCGGCAATCTTCCTGGACGGCGGGTGGGACAAGCTGAACACGACGATCCTGTCGACGTCCAACTGCGGCAACCCGTCGCTGCGGCAGTTTGGGTTCGGGCCGGTCTCGGCGGACGGGTTCGGCATCGGGTACATTATCAAGGACGACGGGATCAGCATCTGCGTGTCGAGCAAGCACCGGCAGACGAGGCGGTTTGTCGACACGCTGGAGAGCTACCTGCTGGAGATGCGGCGGGTGCTGCGCATCACGAGCCGGCGGTCGGGGTCGGGGTCGCTGTCCATGTCGTCGAAGCAGATGTCGCGGGCGCGCGAGATCGACAACATGCGGCCGCGGCCGGCGACGCGCGTCAAGTCGCGCGGCCGGCTGATCACGGGCGGCGACGTCATCAAGAGCCTGTCGCGGCTGGGCACCGAGTCGCCGACGACGGACAGCATGGCCATGAGCGAGGACGACGAGCTGGGAGGATGTGAGTTTGTTCGCCTGTTGCTTTCTGTCTTCCCCCCCCCCCCCCCTCTCTTCTTCGGCTAACCGTGCAGACGGCTTCTTCGATGCTGGCATGCTGCTGCAGGCACTCAAGGCGCGCAACGAGGGCTACGATCCGGGCGAGCCGAAGCCGTCGGAGAGGGCGTCTCGACGTCGTGATATTGGCAAGAAGCTGCGTCTCATCGACTACTAGGATTCTGGGCCTGTTTTGTTCTGTTTATGTCTTTTTGTCACGAGCGATGGATGCAACGGCACTAGCGAGCGCAACGGTGGATCTAGGCGGCATGGGAAGCATTGGAAAGGCAAGTGGGAGCTGTATGTTTTACACGGGGAATATGTATCGCGAGGATTTGTTGTATTCAGTAAAGAGCAGGCTGAACTGGTCCGTGCACCGCCACAACTGCTGCAGTGTACTCCGTACGAGTACTCCGTTCTGGTAATCCATCTTCCGTACACGTGACGTATTACATAAGCTAATCGTCTCCATTAACGTGAACTCGCGTCTCTGGGCACGAAACCTGCCCATCGACATCGACCACAACAGCCGGCCACCCCACCATCCCATGAGCGACCTGCATGCCCTCCTGCCCGACTTTACGGCCGGCCGCCATGCAGCGCTGATTGCGGGGCTGGAGACGCACCGGATCGGGCTGAGCGAGGTGCTGACGCTGGACGCGGCCGAGATTGGCCGGCGCACGCGTCTGCCGCTGCTGGACCTGCAGCTGTTTGGCCAGGAGGTGCGGGAGCGGCTGGCCGAGGACGGGAGGAGGAGGGGGAGGGGGAGAAGAGGGTTGCCGCCGCGAACGGCGCCATCACCACCGCCACCGCCGTCACCACCGCCACCACTGCGTATCAGCACGCTGGACGACGGCCTGGACGCGGCGCTGGGCGGCGGCTTTGCGCCCGGCCACCTGTCCGAGGTGGTGGGCGAGAGCGGCGTGGGCAAGACGCAGCTGCTGCTGGCGCTGCTGCTGGCCGTGCAGCTGCCGCCGCCGCGCGGCCTCGGCCGCAAGGCCCTCTACATTGCCACGGAGGCGCCGCTGCCGACGGGCCGGCTGGCGCAGATGGTGCGCACCAACGGGTGTCTCGCGGCATCGACGACGGCGACGACGACGACGACGACGAAAAACACGCCGGACGGCCAGCAGCGCCGGCCCTCGCCCGCCGCCTTTCTCGCCAACATTGCCACCATCAACACGCCCGACCTCGAGGCCCAGGAACACATCCTGACGCACCAGCTGCCCGTCCAGCTCGACAAGGCCGCCGGCGCCTTTGGCCTCGTCGTCATGGACTCGGTGGCCGCCAACTTCCGGCCCTTTTTCGGCGGCAGCGGCGGCGGCAGCGGCGGCCGCGAGTCCCTGGCCGCCCGCAGCCTCGAGCTCGCCCGTCTCGGCATGCTGCTGCGCGCGCTCGCCCAGAAACACAACCTGGCCGTCGTCGTGGCCAACCAGGTGTCGGACCGGTTCGACCGCGGCGATCGCTCCGGACTGCCGCTGCAGCAGGGCGCCGCCAAGCGGCCACGCCAGGACGTCTGGCCGTCTTCCCAGCCGATGCCGCCGCCGCCGCCCACAGCAACACCACCACCACCCGCGTCCAGCAACTCCCTTCCCGACCCGGCCTCGCAGGCGGCCCTCCTCCTCCCGCGCTCCCAGCCCTCTTCCTTCTCGCAGCCGCCGCCGCCGCCGCCGCCGCCCTCCTCGCAGCCGCCGCCGTCGCCGCCCGTCCTCCAGCTCGACCACCAGCAGCTGTGGTTCACCGGCTGGGGCGACGACGCGCCGCCGGACGGCAGCGGCGGCGGCAGCAACAAGACGCCCGCGCTCGGACTCGTCTGGGCCACGCAGCTCAGCGCGCGCGTGGCCCTCGTCAAGGCGCCGCGCGCTGCCACGGCCGCCGACAGCTGGGTCGACGACGCGCCCGACGCGCGCACCGGCGTCGTGGGCGCGCCGCGGCTGCGCCAGTCGTGGCGGCGCTGGGCCAAGGTCGTGTTTGCACCACACGCGGCGCCGGGGGTCGGGGCCGTCGAGTTTGAAATCACCATGGGGGGGCTTAAATCACGTGCGAATAGCACGTGACGGATGGCACGTGACGACAACTGCCGTTTATGCTATGAAATAGTCTATGCCCAATATACAATTGCCAAACACCGTTTGCCTGCCGGGCAACGACGGATGCTGATGTGCTGCCTGCCAAGTGCATGCTGCCTACCGCCTGCTGCCGCCTGCTGCCGCCTACCGCCCCGTCGGATGCGGAAACTCGTCCTCGAGCTGCAGGCGCACGCCGACGTTCATGCTGATGAGCTCCTGGACGAGCAGCTTGGCGGCATAGGGCATGGTCATCTGGGTGACGTCGCGGGTGCTGCGGCAGGTCTGGCAGTAGCCCTTGTAGCCGAACAGGCCGCAGTGCTGGCAGAGGTCGAGCGCGGTGGCGTCGGAGCTGAACATGAGGCGCTCCAGCAGCAGCTGCGACGCGCCGTAGGCGATGAGACAGTCGCGCTCCATCTCGCCGAGGCGCAGGCCGCCGTCACGTGACCGGCCCTCCGTCGGCTGCCGCGTCAGGATGGCCCGCGGGCCCTTGGCGCGCGAGTGCATCTTGTCCTGCACCATGTGCTTGAGCCGCTGGTAGTAGATGGGCCCGTTGAAGATGTGCGCCTCCATGGGCTCGCCGGTCACGCCCGACGTGAAGCAGTCCTTGCCGGCCCACGAGAAGCCGTGCCGCACCAGCTCCTCGCCCATGGCCTCGACCGGATGCGACCGGAACGCGTCGCCGTAGCCGTAGTCCCGGCGCCCGGCCACCACCGACGCCTTGCCCGTCAGGCACTCGAACAGCTTGCCCACGGTCATGCGCGACGGGTAGCCGTGCGGGTTCATGATGATGTCCGGCACCAGCCCCGCGTCCGAGAAGGGCATGTCCTCCTGCTCGACGATGATGCCGACCACGCCCTTCTGGCCGTGGCGCGACGAGAACTTGTCGCCGATCTCGGGCCGCCGCGTCTGCCGCGTCTGCACCTTGAAGAGCAGCGTGTCCTTTTCCGTCTGCGACACCATCACCTTGTCCACGTAGCTCGGGTCGTTGATCCGGTACGTCAGCGACGAGTCCCGGTACTCGTTCGACCCCCGGTCCGCCCCGATGCCCGTCGTCGTCAGGTCCACCGGCGTCTCCTTCTTGATCATCACGTCGCCGTGCTGCACCCGCCAGCCCACCGCCGCCAGCCCGTCGCCGTCCAGCGCCGCGTGCTTGGCGATCTTGCGGCCCTGCTCGTCCCGCTCCGGCCCGCCCACCCGCTCCGCCCGCCCGTTGGGAAACTGCTGCATCTCGGCCACGTACTTGCGGAACACCTGGCACCGCCCGTACCCCCGGTCGATCGACGCCTTGTTCAGCACCAGCGCGTCCTCAATGTCGTAGCCCGAGTACGACATCACCACCACCGTCGCGTTCTGCCCCGCCGGCAGCTTGTCGTAGTGCACCAGCTCGATCGTCCTCGTCGCCACCATCGGCCGCTGCGGGTACACCAGCGTGTACAGCAGCGTGTCGATGCGCTGGAACTGGTTGTACGCGATCGCCCCGATCGCCTGCTTGCCCATCGCGCACTGGTACGTGTTGCGCGGCGACTGGTTGTGGTGCGGAAACGGAATCAGGCCCGCCACCGCCCCCAGGATCGTAAACGGCTCAATCTCCACGTGCGTCGTCGCCGCCGTGCAGTCCGCCTCGTACAGCGCCACCAGCGCGTCCTGCTCCTCGTTCACGTCCAGGTACTCGATCACCCCCCGCCGCAGAAAGTCGTCAAACGTCACCCGCCCCTGCTGCAGCAGCCGCAGGTGCTCGGCCCGCAGCCGCGGCCGCCCGTCCTTGACGATGATGTACGGCCGGCAGATCCGCCCCTCGTCCGTCGCGATGTGCACCGCCGCAAAGTGCGTGTTGATGTTGATGCTCACAAACGGCGAGATCCACCCCCGCCGCCGCATCGTCCGGAACCGCGCCGAGAACCGCCGCGGGTTCGGCGTCAGCGCAAACGGCGTCCCGTTGACGTGCACCACGTACCAGCCCGCCCGGTGCATCTCCGCCCCCGAGAAGTTGCGCAGCGGCTCCACGCTGTCGTCCAGCGAGAACACCCACGCCCGCACCGGGCCCTCCTCCACGTGCGTCGTGATGTGCGTCATCAGCGCCAGGTTCTTCACCAGCCCGCACGCCTCGCCCTCCGGCGTGTCCGACGGGCACAGCATCCCCCACTGCGACGGCTGCAGCGCCCGCGGCCCGCTCACCTTGCGCGTCTTCTCAAACTGGCTGCTGATCCGCGTCATCATCCCCAGCGCGCTGATGTAGCTCAGCCGGCTGAGCACGTGTGTCACCCCGCCCCGGTTCATCCCGAACCGCTTCACGTTCCAGTTGCCCGTCTGGATCGCCCGGTTCATCCCCTGCGTGATGTGGTGTCCCGTCGCGCTGATCGACGTCAGCGGGTCAAACGCCACCCCCTGGTGCGGCTTCTTGAAGAACTTGTCGATGCTGAACCGCAGGTCGCCCTGGAACTTCTTGAACATGTCCTCGAACAGCAGCGACAGCAGCTGTCCCGCCAGCTCCAGCCGCTTGTTGCCCACAAAGTCCCGGTCGTCCACCAGCTGCGGGTTGTGCATCGCCATCAGCACCCGCCGCGCCATCATCGCCACGTACACCGCCTTGGGGAAGAAGTCCAGCCCCTCGATCGGCACGTGCGCGATGATGATGTTGGCCAGCGCGTCCACCCCCTCCTCCACGTTGTTGCGCCTCGTCGGCGGGCCCATCGGCCGCATCCCCCCCGGCCCCGCCCCCCCCGGCCCCCCCCCCCCGTTGCGCGCCCCCATCTTCACCCGCGCGCCCACGTACTCCAGCGCCTGCTGCTGCGTAAACACCCCCACCTTCACCGCGTCGTCAAAGTTGATGGCAAAGTCGTCCTGGTACCGCCCGTCCGACCCCGCCACCAGCTGCATGATCTCGTAGTCCGTCAGCCCCCCAAACGCCTTGAGCACAATCACAATCGGAATGTTCTCCACCAGCACGTTGTGCTGCAGCGCGATCCGCTCCTTCTTCAGCGTCACGTACGTCTTGCTCTTGCGCTCGTGCGTCGAGCTCGTCACCGACGCCGAGATCACCCCGTTCTTCTCCTCCGACTCCACAATCACCCGGTTCTTGCTCAGCTGCTCCTGGATCAGGATCACCTTTTCCGTCCCGTTGATGATAAAGTACCCGCCCGGGTCCAGCGGGCACTCGTTCATCACCTCCATCTGCGCGTTCGTCGCCCCGCTCAGGCTGCACTTGGAGCTCTTCAGCATCACCGGCATGCGGCCCAGCGTGATGTTGCGCCGGATGATCCGCTTCTTGTCCCGCGTGTACGCAATGTCCACCACGATCGGTGCCGCGTACGTCATGTCGCGCAGCCGGCACTCCATCGGCGTCACCTCGCTCTGTGACTTGATGTCGCTAAAGTCCGTTCGCGTCGGCCGTCCCACCCGGATGTCCGTGAACTCGAGGTAGAAGCCGCTCTGCACATCGCTGCGGATCGTCCGGTTGGCCGTCACAATCTCCTTGATTTCCTGCTCGACAAAGAAGTTGTACGAGTCGATGTGTCTGCACAGACGACCGCCCGCATCAGCACACGTACCACCCCCCCACCCCCCCCGAACGCCCTCCCTTTCTCTGCACTTACTGCTTCACGAGACCCTTGACCTTGAGAAAGGCCGGTAGTAGCTGGAACTTGTCTTCCTTGGTGGAGATGGGGTCTGTCAGCTTCTTGCCATTGTAAAAGGGCTCGAGGAGAGCCTCGAAGCCGTCATCTATGACTGCCATGATGCGCCCGGAAGTCTTCGTCCCATGGTATCAGGAATTCCCGTCTGCTTTGGTGGTGGGCGGCACTGGAAGAGCTCTTCTGTATTGAAAAGTCATCGAGTTCCTTCCTGGTGGGCGACGACTTTTTTTTTTTAACCTAGTTTGTCATAACTTGTTACCCGCAGCCCTTTCTGATTGGCCGAGTGCCGCAAGGCCTGGTCACATGCTTCCGTCCCAAATAGGAATCTTGCCTGTGGCGTCTCCTCGGGATCACGGGACAGGCAAAGCCCGTTCAAGGAGAACTCGACCTCTTTCCCATACCGACCGATAGGACGATAGCATACTTGGGACACAGTGCGCATGCGGCATCCCACGACAACCCTGGTACCCCCACCCGGAAAAAGCTTGTTCACCAGCTGCAAAGCCCCATAGCTTTCTGCAGTCGCTACAACTGGCCGTGCGAATACGGACCGGCACATCGCAATCTTACTCGTACTCGTACTCCCACCCGCAGTCACCATACTACGTATGTTGCCAGCATGAACATGTGGCATTTCGCGCCTGGTCGAGCCACTGACCGCCCATTGTAACGCCACCTCCCACTACTCGGGCACCGCTGCTTCCGGGCCACACCCAGCGCGTCGCGCATGATTTGGCCAAGAGACGATCTGCTCCGAGTCTGTGTGCGAATTAACATAGTTGTATTAAAATTTCGTTCTCCCCTTTTCTAAACCTTTTTTTTTTCTGTCGCCCCATCTCTACTTCTGCCCTCTGGTTCTGTCGCCACTCCTTCCGTTCATTTCTTGTCGTCTCTGTTGGAAGCCCCCTTCCAGCTTTCCTTACCTCGTCCGTTACCCGGTTTGCCTTCCCCGCTGCCCGCCGTCTGCGTCGTTTTCAGCATCCCAATTCTCCCAATGGCGCCTCGTTCCCTCCCCAGCTTCACGCTGGCCGAAATCCGGTCGCCCAAGTCGAGCAGCTCGTGTTTCGTCACCCTCGGCGACAAGGTCTACGATGTCGCCGATTTCGTCGAGTCCCATCCCGGCGGTCCCGAGCTGATCCTCGAACACGTGGGCAAAGACATCACCAGCATCCTCAAGGACGAGATATCGCACACCCACAGCGAATCCGCCTACGAAATGATCGACGAGTACCACGTTGGCTTCCTGCAAAAGTCTGGCAAGCTGTCGTCCGCCAATGGCTCTGCTAATGGCGTGGCCTCGGGTGTCGACACCAGCGACGACGAAACCGCCGTCCACCCGCGCACGGGCATGTCATGTGAAGAGGATCTGAGCAAGGATACCGACATCCAGTCTGACTACAAGAAACACAAATTTCTCGATCTGGATCGCCCGCTCCTCATGCAGGTCTGGTTCGGCGGCTTCACGAAACGGTTCTATCTCGACCAGGTCCACCGCCCTCGTCACTACAAGGGCGGCAAGTCCGCGCCCCTGTTCGGCAACTTCCTGGAGCCCGTCTCGCTGACGCCGTGGTGGGTCGTCCCATTGGTGTGGCTGCCCTGCGTCACCTACGGCCTCCACCTCGCCAGCTTCGGTTTTGTCAGCGTCTTGTACCAGGCCCCCTACTTTGGATTCGGCATGATCATCTGGACGCTCTTGGAATACATCCTGCACCGCTTCCTCTTTCACCTGGACTAGTACGTTCTCCCTTCTGATTCCGCCCTGAACTGCATAGACTGACCACCGCTTCTGCATAGCTACCTCCCGGACAACCGCGTCGGCCTCACCCTCCACTTTCTCCTGCATGGCGTCCACCACTATCTTCCTATGGATAAGTACCGGCTGGTGATGCCGCCGACGCTCTTCGTGGTCCTGGCCACCCCATTTTGGAAACTGGCACACGTCATTTTCGCCTATGACTGGAGCGTCGCCACCACTGTCTTTTGTGGAGGCATCTTTGGCTATATCTGCTACGATCTTACACATTACTTCCTCCACCACCGGGATCTGCCTCTCTGGTACAAGGGCCTGAAGAGGTATCATCTTGCCCACCACTTCCTCGACTACGAGCTCGGCTTTGGTGTCACGAGCAGATTCTGGGACCAGGTCTTTGGCACCGAGCTGAAGACAGCTCCGATTGTCAAGGCCAATTAGGCTAGGCCATTGTAGCAGGCTAGCCTGGCTGCACGGCGGCAGTCGATGACGGCTCTCTTGGACAGCCTGTCATTTACACTTTATGGGACGGCGTAGAGTGGTAAAGGGGCGGGCAGCATTGAGTCTGGACATAGTTTGATAATGTGGAGTTTGGGGGACACTTTCATCACGAGATGCCTGGCAAGGACAACGCGACTCTTAATGAAAAGATAATAATACCTGCATATACCGATTTGCTGTTTTTTTCTTCTTTTTTTTCTGACTGGCTTTCGCTACGTATTTAATAGCCCACAATGCAAAGAGGAAACATTTATCATTTCACTATGACTATTCTTCCAACATATGACGTTCCTTAGTAAGGTCTCGCCTTAGCGCATGCATGTTTCACGTGACCGGACTGGGGGCTCGCGCTATAATCCAATTTTTCTTGACTTATGCACTCCACTTTTCCTGCCTAAATCCATTTCCGTTTCCTTCCTCTTCCCAAGCTCTCTTTGTATCCTTTTGCAACCCAATCAAACCCTTTCGTTCACCCTCCCTGATCCGTCTCCCTCTTCCCTCCTGTGACCCCGAAACTCGTTGCATTGTTTGTTTTCTAGTGTGGACGATATGGCTCACCTCGATGTAGAGGCTCTTTTGGATGCTGCCGCGAACGGCGACAGCGGCCCGAAAGGACAGAATGGGAAATTCGAGACGATGAACGGCCACGGCCACGGCCACGGATCCGCGAACGGAGACGACGCGGACAGACATGCCAACGGCAAGAGCCACAGCAATGGCGGGCGCAGCCCCGAAGAGAACGGGCGCAGTCGCCACCGCACGCGGAGCCGCAGCCCGGAGCGCGAAGCAGATCGTGAGCGCGACCGGAAACGACGGGATCATCGCAGCCACAGCCCGCGCAGCGATGCCGGCAGTCACAAGAGCAGCAGGCGCCGAAGCCGGAGCAGAGACCGAGAGCCGCGCGCAAGTCGAAACGCGCGCCGTCGCAATCGAGGACGCGGTGGTGGCGGCCGTGGCGGCGACGATGTCATGGACGGCGACCACTACTCTTCGCGGAACGGACGTTCTCGGTCGCGGTCTCCGAACCGCTACTACCGTCCGCGCGACTCCCGGCGCGACCGTGACGATGACCGCGGTGGCCGGAGACGTGACGACCGGGAGTCTGACCGCAGACGCCGTGACCGGTCCCCCCGTTCGCGCGACACGTCGATGCCGCCGCTGACCGAAGACGAACGCGACCGTCGGACCGTCTTTGTGCAGCAGCTGGCCGCCCGGCTGCGCACGCGCGAGCTGAAAGAGTTCTTCGAAAAGGCCGGGCCCGTTGCAGAGGCCCAGATCGTCAAGGATCGTGTTAGCAACCGATCCAAGGGGTAGGCTTGCTTCCCTTGCATTCCCTCCTTTGTTTTCATCGTGTCCAGGTGCTAACACGAATAGAGTTGGCTACGTTGAATTCAGAAGCGAAGACTCCGTCACAGCAGCTCTCCAGCTCACAGGTCAGAAACTGCTAGGTATCCCTGTCATTGTGCAGATGACGGAAGCCGAAAAGAATCGGCAAGTACGTAGCACTGCAGAAGCGGCGAACAATGGCAACTCTACCGGAGTGCCCTTCCACCGTCTGTATGTGGGCAACATCCATTTCAGCATCACCGAGTCCGACCTGCGCAACGTTTTTGAGCCGTTCGGCGAGCTCGAATTCGTCCAGCTGCAAAAGGACGACACCGGCCGCAGCCGCGGCTACGGATTTGTGCAGTAAGTGTTTGCCAGCCCCCCCAATGCTCCTCCTTTTGTTGGCACTTGCAGAGAGACTAACGCTGTCCAGGTTCCGCGACTCCGACCAGGCTCGCGAGGCGCTGGAGAAGATGAACGGCTTTGATTTGGCGGGACGCCCCATCCGAGTCGGCCTCGGAAACGATAAGTTTACCCCAGAGTCAACTGCGAATCTGATGAAGGGGTTCCAAGGTCGCGACCAGCAGCAGCAGCAGCATCAAGGTTCAGCCTTTTCCGGCTCGGGCGGTCGGGGCCAAAACGCAAGCAACTTTGACCGTGCCGGCGGCCGCGACAACGACAAAGGTAGTGGCGCGGGTGCTCTTGATGACACTGACGTTGCCGGCGTCAATTTCAATAACTACAGCCGAGACGCCCTGATGAGGAAGCTCGCTAGGGCCGATGACTCCTCGTCTGCCGCCGGTGCCGGTGGTGGCAGCGCCTCGGCTGCGGCCGATGAGCAGCAGCGACCGATTCTCAAGCCCCGGACAGAGGCCAAGACGCTCCCCGTCAACGTCAACATGGCCAGCCGATGCGTGGTCCTGCACAACATGTTTGACACGTCCGAGGAAGAGGGCGAAGAGTGGATCAAGGAGCTGGAGGACGACGTCCGCCAGGAAGCCGAGGAGAAATACGGCCATGTGGTTCACGTTGCTCTAGATCCAAACTCGATCGGCGATATCTACCTCAAGTTCGACAAGGTCCAGGGCGGCGAGAACGCCATCAAGGGCCTCAACGGCCGCTACTTTGGCGGCCGCATGATCACGGCCGCGCCTGTGGTGGATGCCGTCTACAGTAGTTTGTTCTCTCGCACAAAGGCGATCTAACAAGCTAATATGGTGGCCTTCTTCTCGACCCGATTCTAGGACTGTCTTCTGGTAAGCGTCACCTGCCCAGCCGCGAGAGGATGACAATGTGCTGACCGTGCTTCTCGGCAGCCTTGTGGGCACCTTTCCTGTCGCATCATGGGCGTTGCTTGCTAGCCGGTATATCAATCATGGTGATGCAAGGGCAAAGGGACGCGTTCTCACCTTTCCTCGCCAGTTTCCCACCATCCCTTGAGCCTGGGCTTCGTCCTTCTGTCTGCTCACCTGCGCGCAAACCCGCCGCTTCGCCACAAAGTTGCATCCTTCCGAACAGGTTTTTGTTTTCCTCCCACTCCTTGTGTGTCTCATCTCGAGGGTCAGTCTCTGCCTAGAACCGTTTCTAGAGTCGTTCGCTGCGATGCCAACCGCTGCCCCCACCACACACGACGTCAAGCTGATTCCCGCCTGCTTCAACGATGAACGCTCGCCTCGGCTGCTCGCCTCACATATCTCCAGAGCCTTTCTAGGACTGTCGCGCTTTCGACGACGAAAAGTATCGACTCTCTAGGCGGCAGTTTTCTGCGAGTGACGCTAACTCTCGCTGCAATCACGCAAACCCTGTTCTGCTTTTTTTTTGGCCCTGTATTTTCTCCTTGTTCTTTTGATATTTCACCTCTGTTGCAGATTTACCTCCAGATGGATTGCGAGTCGGCATCGTCCGTCGCCATCTCACCCTCGTAACTTTAGGTCTGGTGTTTTTTCCACACTGTGTATATTGTTGTTAGCTTAATGTGAGAAGACAATAAGAGGGAAAAGCACGTTAGATGTTCAGGACGAATGCCCGTCTGGTATTTGCGACAAGCAGCTTTCCAGACGCCATCTTCTCCAAAGTGATGTATATTTGCACGTAATCTTCTTCCATCGAGCCCGTTGTGTTAGCCCCCTTTATCGCTGTTTGATTTTATTGCTTTGTAACCTCTAGCTTGTGTTGCTTGTGTTGCTTTAATGCTGTATTGTATTCGCAAGGAAAGTACTCGCGGCCAGAGACGATGTCATTTTTTGTGTGAATAGGAAAACGCCTTATCTCAATGGCTGCATGCTGTTGATCAAGGCCTTGCAGCACTGGCAAGTACTCAACGGCTATCCATCGGCTTGCCTCGATATTCACAAATGTGCAGCTTCACAGCTTGTGCCTTGGCAGCCGCGTATGGGGATTCACAAAGGCCCAACAAAACAGTACTCGCCTTCCTAGAGTATATGGCGCGTCGTCCTGATTTGGGGAGCCTATTGTTTTCATTCGGCCCGGCTCAAGGCAATACGCGAGGACTAGGGCTCTAAAAATACGAAGGAACTGTGGTGGGGGACTGCTATGCGTCTTGCCGTCTGTTGACCATATCTTCCTGTGTGGAAGCTCTCAAGGGGCATTGTCTGTCGTTGGGTGGTCGCCATACTTTTGAATCCAGTCGGAGGCATTTCACTTTTTATCGCATCGTCGAGTCGTGTCTGCATTGTCGGTATTGCAAACAGCCTGGTCCATATTGAGCCTCAGCCTCACTTTTTTTTGTTGCTGTTGTTTCTCTTTATGCCGCCCAAAGGGACATTCTCGGCCTGTTTGATGTCGCCCAGAGAGGACAGCCATAGGTCCTCTCTGAATGTATACGCCTGGCTTTATTCACTGCTATCCATTTTGCCTTTTACCATTCCAAAAAATTGCCCTAGCACCTTGTATTTTCCCAAATCTTAATTTTCCATTCCCTCTCCTCTTTCCTATCCCACTCCTTCACTTTCTTTCCTTACCTAACCACTTCTCCCCCTCTACCTTTCGTTAAAAATCATCTCGACCATACCGTCCGTCTCTTTGGTTGCTTGGAAAATATCAATACCTTTTCTTATTTCCCGTATAAGTCCATCTCGTCGGACTTGCGAACCTACGCCGCCCTCTCACTCTTTAGAAGGCACGAAGCGTCTTTTTATAGCTGGGTATCAAGGTCCTGTTTTTGCTCTATTTTTCTTCTGTCCGGATACACGCCCTACGTTCATTCTAGGATCCTCTTCCTACTCCTGCCCAAGAGGTGTCGCCAGGTATGTGAGCACAATTTCTGGGGAGTGTTGGTCTCAAAGATCCAATGTGGTTTTGTTTGCACATCACGAGACTTCCTCTGCTTTGGTCCCTCTGTGTCTCAGTTTTCTTCGATCAATATGTTTGTGTGTGAGCACCCTCATCGAATGAGCAACTTGGCAGAAGGTCATCGGCCAAAAAGCACGGTCTTACCCTTTAGCTTTTGGATAGTGTAGAGCATCATGTTGGGCATTGATTTCCGAGCTTGTGCTTTTTATATACCCAAAGAATGGTTTCTGTCATATTCTCACGTTCTAACTGAATTTTGAGTTAGGATGCCTTCATCAATCTCAGATCTGTCGTCAGATGGTGGAATTCCTCTCACCCCCAAACTCACCTCAAACTCGCACATCAAGTTCACGAACGGTAACAGCTTTGCGAGCACACTCGTTTCTTACTTTCAGAATACAACTTCTGCATCTCAGCCCCAGCTTATACAAATGACGGCAACCTTTAGCGTGAGTTAATTTCGGTGGTTTTCATCGAGCTTATTCCCTTCGTTTCCTCATACAATTCTGCCCTCTGTCCGATTCATATCTTCTCTGCGAAGCGGTAGTAGTGAAGCAGGTTCCCTAATGCATTCTTTCTTTCAGGACATCCGGGCTGCATGCCAATCTGCGCAGAGTCGTATCATGAGGCTGCAGCAGGCCACCAACACGCAGGTTGGCCTTACCTCTATAATCCGTGAAGGCTGGTTTGATGAGCTTCGACACGTTGCCCAGTGCTTCATAACGGCACAACAGGCCAGCGCCAAGATTGAGCAAGCTATCAATACGGAGCGTGCCCAGCTCCAGGGAGCCCTTTCGGCTGCTCTAAATGAGCGCGACGTGACGAAATCAGAGCGCGATTCCGCTCAGCAGGAAGTCCAGTTTTTGCGTAGCCGCCTCGATGAGTTTATGAGCAAGACGTCAACACATCAGCGTGCCGATAACGCGTGGACCAATACTGCTTTGGACGTAGGAACACCGTCCTGACGAGCCATTATAAGCATTCTGTTATTCTCAGCTAATCTCTGGTCCTCGTCAGAAATCAAACGCGCGGGCCGTCACCGACACTCGAGCCGAAAGCGAGAGTTGGCTTTTGAGATGTGCTCGCCAAGACAGCCCCAACGATGCTTCTCTCAACGATAGCTCTGTCGACCTGCTGCAGCAGCTGCCGACAAAGGTGGAGGACATGCCGTTTTCGCCAGAGCGAAAGTCCACATCGCTGCCCTACACAAATGGCGGCAACGGCTACAGATCAGACACGCCCGAAAACGGCCAGCAGTTCAGGTCAGCAGCAAACCAGAGCTACGTCCAGAATGAGCAGTCAAAGTTCTTTGGCAGAGACTACGGCTCCATGGTGCAGCGAAACAAGTACAGCGCAATGGCCGTCAACGCTCCCGCCTTCAACGGCGGTCCTACCGAACGCCATCCAAGCAACAGCAGCACCAACAGCCACAGCCACAGTGCAGGAGGCCGATTCAGCAGAACCCCGTTTTCGTCGCAGGGGCCGTTTGCTCCGCCTTCCTCGCAGCACCATGCCGGCCACACGTTTCGCAGCCAGCATGAGACGCGAGCCCGTTCGGGTACGCCGGGCCCGGGGCCGAACATGGGACTGCAGCCGGCATATCCGCACCGTCAAGGCCAGCGAGAGCTGCAGCAGAAGCCCTTCGGCCAGCCGCAGCAACGGCAGGTTCTGCCCGCCCCCGATGCTGCAGCTCTGCCGGAACAGGGCGCAGCAGCCGCACCTTCTTCGGAGCTGGCTCTGGTCCGGAGCCGGTACGAGCCTTTCAGCGAGTATGCACCCGGGGTCGTGCCGGGAAACACGTCAGACGAGGAGCGCATCCGCGACATTTTCCAGTTCTTCAATAGAATGACGGACTGGGTCACCAGGTACTGCAGCATGCCGAACAAGAAGCTCATCAGCGACATGGAGCGGCTGTTCCCGCGGCTCTGGGACTACGCCTGCTCGGCGACGTATCCGAACAACGCGTCGAATGCGGCCAGCCATTCCATGTTTATGCTCGCCAGCGACGAGTTCCGCAAGTACTTTCTGTCCCGGCTGCTCATCCAATACGTCGTCCAGCAGATGTGGAGTGCCCAGGCCTGGGAGGGTCTCGACGACGAGCTGACAGAGGTCCTCCTGAGCGTCAAGCACCGTCTGGACCCCAAATACGGCTATGGTGAGTGAGGCGTCTCCAAGAAGGAGGGGAGAAGCAGATGGACAGCAGAGGGAGCAAAGCTAACCAGGGCCGGGCAGACGCCATCCTGCAGCCGCACGAGCGGCACGCGCTGGTGGAGAAGCGCTCGCGGGCGATCTACGACTTTATGCGGCAGCCGTCGTGGAGCAAGATCAAGTCGCAAAAGATGAGCGTGGCGCTGACGCGGTTCAAGGACATTGTCGGGCCGATGATGAACCGGGAGGACATTGACCGGCAGGCGGCGCTGCACGAGCTCTCGGGCATCAGCGAGAGCGCGCTGCGGCTGTCGGCCATCCTCAACACGTCGCGGCTCTCGTTCCAGTTCATCTTCAACGAGTGCGGCATCAAGTTCAGCGACCAGTCGCACCGGCCGCTGAACGCAAGCCTGCCGGTGCGGGAGCTGCAGGCACACCACTGGCGGCTGATGTGCGTGGTGACGCCTGGCATTACGTACCGCAACGATGCCGGCGTCAGCGTCGACCCGCGCTTCCTGGCCAAAGCCAACGTGCTGTTGATGCAGTGAGGCGTGAGGGCGTGGACAGGTGTCTCACGTACGGCTTCGGCTTCGATCTCATCTTGCTATTGCTTTGTCATCAATTTCTCCCCGCGCTTCTGTTCGTGTCCCGGGTGCTCATGAGTCGCTGTCCTTCTTGCCTATTGTCTCTTGTCTCTTGTCTCTTTCTGCTCGTTTCGTTGGCGGTCTGCTCGCTTTGCACATTTCCCTGCCTTATACCTTCAAGCTTTTAGGAGTACTCGGCGGCCACAGGGTTCCTTTCCAGCCGTTCTGGATTCCCCCCTGCCTCGTTTTTTTTTCCCTTTTTCTTTTTTCCTTTCCTTGTCCTGCTTGGGAATTCGCCTAATGAATCTTTGCTTGCTGCTCTATTGCTGTTCGCCACTTGGATCCTCTCGGGAAATATCCATCGTCAATGCCTCCGAACATGCTGCTGGTTGTCCTTTTTCTTTTTCTTTTTCTTTTTTGTCGCTCGCAATTTCTTATTTATCTACTTGTTTATATAATATAGGCTTTTCTTTTACTGTTTTACTTCCCTTCCCCCGGCTCTAACAAATCTTCAATCGAATGGTGACTACATTACGGAACGAACTCGGACAAGCGAGAAAGTATAGTTTGATTGAAATCAAGTCAATGGGTACCTAAAACCGTTGCCGAACTCCAGTAGCATCCATAGAATAGAAAAGACGTTCCATAATATTACAAAAATCGAAGCAGACGAGGGTCAGCTGGCCTTCAAACCAATACCCCCGCCATCGTGTGGCTACGTGTAGCCAGACCTTTTCCTCCACGGGTATCTATACAAGGGTGATCAGTTTTGAAGCGACAATAAAGAAAGAAGCGATCGGACATCGGTAATGAAATCGAGGAAATCATATAGAAAAGGGCGTGCACGGGATCTGTGTAGCTAGATGTTGAGAGGTCGTCTGGCAGGCGAGGGTGAACGTGGAGGGCCGGTGGGAAGGCGATCGAGGCGCTTGACCACGGCTCCCAGCACGGCCTTCAGGATGCCGTCGGCAGTCAGGCCGGCATGGCCGGCGCCGGGGCGCTGGACGTAGGCATCCCAGGTGACGGTGTCGACCATGTCGCGCACGCCCTGGCCGCGCACCAGCTCGCTGAGGTGGTCGTCGAGGTTGCGCAGGTATTCCGAGGCGCCGGGCTCGTTGCCGACCTTGAAGAACTGGATGCCGACCTGGAAGGGCGGGGCATCGAGCTGGTCGAGCTTCTTGGCGGCGCTGTGGAGGACGCCCTCGAGGTCGTCGCTGGGCTCGCCGTCGGTGATGACAATCATGTTGACGGGCTTCACCTCGGGCTCGTCGGGGTTCTCCCTGAGCTTCTCCTCGTAGTGGCGCAGGTACCGCCGTATGATGGTGTGGATGCGCGTGCCCGTCGGGGTGGAGCCGCCGGGGCGGACGGTCGCAAAGATGCGGTTGACCGTGGCGACGTCGCGGACGTTTGCGTAGCCACCGGTGGCCTTGCCCGGGGGGGGAGCGGCGGTGCTTGCCCGCTTGTGGTTCAGAAAGTAGAGGTCGATGCCGTCGGCGTCGTGCGAGGTGCAGATGGGGGTGATGTTGGCCAGGACGGCACCGACTTCGCGCCACGATCGGCCGGCCATGGAGCCCGAGTCATCAATGACAAAGATGGTGTCAAAGGACGACAGGAACGCGTAGGGGTCCTCGGCGGACGTGACGTCATTGACCGTCAGGCGGGAAAAGTTGGACTGGGTGGAGGGCGCCAGCGATGCCGGACGACGGGGGCCACTGCTGGCACCGGCGGCGGCGTCAGCAGCACCGGCAGCACCGGCAGCACCGACAGCACTGGAAGCACCGACGCTGGCACCGACAGGCGAGGCTGGGGCGACAGCTTGGTAGGGAGGAGGCGGGTCATTGGCTGCGACTGTGCGGCGTCTGGTTAGCAGGCTGTCCGCATAGCCCCTGCCTCGTCTTGGGACTTACTAGGGCGGCGCGTGGCCGGCGAGGGATTGGCGAGAGGGCTGCGGGAGCGTCTGTTGCGGACTGTTGGCGAAGTAGGCGTGAGGTGGACATCACCAACCCCGTCGACCGGGCAGGAGTCCATTACCGGGCTGCGGGGGGCGGCAGCTGCAGCAGGGACGTTGACGCTGAGGGCGCTGGGACTGCGACTGCTGGTGGCGCCAGGCTGGCCGAGCGTGGTCCCGCCGTTATCCTCGTTGGGCTTTTTGAATACTCGATTTTTGATGAAAGAGCCTATTCTGGACCTGATGGGGTTGTTGCTGCCGCTGCCGCTGCCGCTGCCGTTGCCGTTGCCATTGCCGCTGCTGTCGCCGTTGTCGTTGCTGTTGCCGGCGTTGCTGCCGTTCCCGTTGCCAAGGGAAGCCATGCTGCGGGAGGGGAGATGCGCGCTGTGGCTGCGCCAGAGGGTGGACGATGGAAGGGAATGCTCGAGAGAAGTGGTTCCGGGCTCAAGGCGCAAGGCTCACGAGGTTGGCTTAGCGGGGCGGATTACGTCGTCTGGGTCGACAAGGAAAGAGCGACGGGGGGGAGAGGGGGGTTCTTAAAAAGGCACGAGGCAGAGAGAGGGGAAAACGCGGCTGACGCTGGTTGGCTGACGGGCAAGGTTCGCTCGCTGCTAATGCGAAGAAGAAGGAGAAAAGGCTGTAATAGCACCAGCCGGAACAGGGCGTCGTACGTTGGCAAGCCAGGAGCAAGGCCAGACAATGACGCACCGATCGATCACAAAGTTTGCTCGCGCGTCTTTTTTATCCATCACCCCCTCTTTTTCCAGGCAACAAGACCACCTGAGCCCAGGCTGCCAGCCATGCCTTGTGGGGGATGAGCTCGGAGCGGTGATGTGCAGGCACAGCGCGAACAAGGCGCAGCCGCTGCCCGACATCAATAACCGGGCAGGAGTGGGGGCCGGCGGAGAGCCCTTCCAGGGCGTCTGGGCTTGGCGCAAATCATTTCGTGCTGTTCGTACAGGGGTCCCCTCGCCGGACAGAGCACTAACCAGACACAGTCCAGCACAGCCACAGCCAGGAAGGAGATGGGTGCTTATCTAAGCAGACTCGCGGGCGAAACCGCGGGCGCACTGCTGCAGTGCCTCCTTTTGGTCTTCTGGCGCACGGCAGCTGCAGCGGCCTCCGTCTTCATCCGAGCTCGAGCCTCAGGTGTGCCTCACCTCTCCTCGTGGGCGTGGCGCAGCTTCGCCAGAGAGAGCAAATCAGCTGCCAGGCCCGTCCTGAAACTGCATGTTTTAGGATGCTGTTTTTGCCCCCCCCACTCAAAGTCTCCTGTGGCTCTCTTTTCAGCTCTAGCCCGGCCTATTGGCTGCCCGCAATCGCCTCCTTCGATTGGCCCTGCCAGCCCTGAGCTTCGTCCACCACCCACCCCCTTTGCTCTTGTCCTTTTCTTTTCCAAGATGAAGCTGGCCCCCGGCACTGGCCCCGGGGGAGAATAAAACCCCGCGGTTCGGCTGTCCCCGCTATTTAACGGGAGACCAAACGGCCCAACTCGTTGCAAGAACATACGGCTGGCAGAAAAAAAATATCGCAGATCGAAAGAGACATTTGTCTTGAACCATCCCCCCTTTGAGACGAACGAAGCTTCAGACGTATTTATTTCGCTCGTCTGCTTGCAAACCCCTCCTCGGCCATCCTCTCCTTTTCCCTCTGCATCCTGTCCACCGTCCGTCCTCTCTTTCCCGCCCTTTTTTGACCCCCCTTCTCTGCCTGCCATGAACAGCCGCAAGTTCAGCATCAACCGGAATACGGGTGTTCCCAAGCCCTCTCGCCGCTTCTCCATTGGCGAACCTGGCGTCAACGGTAAGCTTCCCGCCCCACCCTGCTCGCTGCTTGCCGCAGCATCCGTCCAGCTGACTTGCTGACTTGCTGACCTTTCCCCCCCCCCCCCTCCCTCCCTCCTTCAGAGGCCAGCAGCAAGGTCCACCGCCAGTTCCGTGCTGCCCACGAGGGCCATCTGCCCCATGCCGGCCTGGACGCGACGCGTGCTTCCACCGGTGTCGTCTGGTGCACGGAGCGCGCTGCCGAGTTCGGCTTCCTGGAGGAGCCCGAGCTCTGGGCCAACCTGGGCCAGGGCGCCCCCGAGGTCGACGACGAGATCGAGGGCTGCTTCCCGCGCCCGCAGTCGCTGGACATTGCCGTGGCCAGCCGTGAATATGGCCCGACCGCCGGCATCAAGCCGCTGCGCGAGGCCGTCGCCCACCTCTACAACGAGCACCATCGCCAGGGCAAGGAGAGCCAGTACACGTGGGAGAACGTGGCCATTGTGCCTGGCGGCCGTGCCGGCCTGATCCGCATTGCGGCCGTCCTGAACAACGCCTACGTCGGCTTCTTCATCCCCGACTACACGGCCTACAACGAGATGCTGTCGCTGTTCAAGAACGTGCGTGGCTCCCGGCCCTCCTGCCCTGTTCCTTTGTGGCTTTGGCCGTCCCTGCTGACCGCGCGTCCCCCCCCCCCCAGTTTGCCGCCATCCCCGTCCCGCTCAGCGAGGAGGACGGCTACCACATCAACCCGGAGAAGATCTCCGAGGAGATTGCCCGTGGCACGGGCGTCATCCTGACCTCCAACCCGCGCAACCCCACCGGCCGCGTCGTGGCCAACCCGGAGCTGGCCGAGATCCAGGACCTGTGCCGCGATCGTGCCACCCTGATCAGCGACGAGTTCTACTCGGGCTACAACTACACGAGCGACTGCGACGGCACCACCATCAGCACTGCCGTGGGTTTCCCTGCCGATCCGCTCTTCCGCCCGTCTCCCTTGCGCGTGCTGACCCCCTGTCTCCCCAGGAAAACATCATCGACGTCGACGAGGACGACGTGCTCATCATCGACGGCCTCACCAAGCGCTTCCGGCTTCCCGGCTGGCGTGTGGCCTGGATCCTGGGCCCCAAGGAGTTTATCAAGGCCATCGGCTCCTGCGGCTCGTACCTGGACGGCGGCGCCAACGTGCCCTTCCAGGAGGCCGCCATCCCCATGCTCGAGCCGACTCTGGTGCGTCAGGAGATGATCGCCCTGCAGCGCCACTTCCGCGACAAGCGCGACTACGTTCTCCGCCGCCTGCGCTCCATCGGCTTTGTCATCAAGTACGTGCCCGACTCCACCTTTTATCTGTGGCTCAACCTCGAGGGCCTCCCCGGCCCCATCAGCGACGGCCTCAACTTCTTCCAGGCGTGCCTGGCCGAGAAGGTCATCGTCGTGCCCGGCATCTTTTTCGACCTGAACCCGGCCCGCCGCCGGGACCTGTTCGACTCCCCGTGCCACCACTTTGTCCGCTTCTCGTACGGGCCTCGCATGGAGACGCTGAAGCTGGGATGCGACGGCATCGAGCGTGTCGTGAACAAGTAAGCGCCGTCGACCTCCCCGCCGTCCCCTCTCTTCTGTCAGCTAACCCCCGACACCAGGCACAGACAGGCGTAAGCCCCCTGATTTGCCGGTATGCACAGGGGTGGAGATCGTGTCTGGATGCCTGATACGCCAGAAATTCACAGGCGGGCCCGCGTAGCTTCTTCGAGAGCTCGAGGGGCCACTGAGTAGGCGTAATACGAGGGGGGGATATATATATATATATTTATATAGGGGTGTTTTCCAGAGGCCGAGCGGCGAGAGAGAGAATATATATAGCCGCTGTACTATGTACTCGTAGGTGGCGCAGTTTCTGACGTGCAGAAATTCCCAGCTGCTTACGCCAAGACTTGTGCCTGAAAGGGCTTTTGACAGGCCGATCGGAGTGATTCTTGAGCAGAAATCCCTGCATGGTGCAACAGACATGCTCTATTCCGGCATGGTCGCTCTTGGCACGGCGCCAGCGCTTTCCCGCGATATGCATATTGCCCCCTAAGTATTTGTGTTTCCCCATGTTGTAAGACGATCTTATCGTATACCGTAGTGCTATGTAGTTCCCTGCCCGTCCTGCTGGCCTTTCCCGCCTTCTCACTTCCGCTCGTCTGATGTCTCTTTCTTGTGCCCCTTTCCTGTTTTTTGAGCCTCTCTTTCTGTCGGCCCTTTCTCCTCCCTCCTGCAACACCCAAGATCCTACCTCCATACACACACACCGGCCATGGCCACGGCGGCTCCAACTAATCTGGGGCCCTTGACAACGACCTTTACCTACCCGTCCTCGTGCGCGTCTGTGGTCCAGCAATGCGCCACCTGCGACTACGCCTGGCAGGCGCAGACGTGCAGCGACAACTCGGCAAACACAATGGGCGTCCAGGACAATGCCAACTGCTGGCCGCCCCGGAGCAACCTGTCCGTGGCCACGCCCGCGGCTCTTGTGGGCTGGGGCTTCTACTCGCCCGGCCTGATCTGTCCCACCGGCTACCACACCGCCTGCAGCGCGACCGGCAGCATCGGCGGCGGCTTCGGCTTCATGTACTCTCCCGCGCCGTCGGAAACGGCCATCGGCTGCTGTCCCGGGTATGCTTGTCCTCTGGCTCTGTCCCCTCGCAACGGCTGCGGCCCTCTCCACCGCCCTCACGGACTGACGGATTGGCTTCTGCAGCGGCTACACGTGCCGTTTTGACCTTGCCTACGAGGTTGCCCAAACCTGCATCAGCATAGCCACGGCGGACTCGTTCCCGACGGTCCAATGCTCCTCCGGCGCCGTCGTCAGCCGCGGCTACGCCACCGTCCCGATTACCGCCACGCGCAGCAGCAGCGGGTCGGCCACAGCGACCACCGTCACCGCCGTCACCCTGGAGGCCCCCCTGTTCCAGCTGATGATGCGGGCCACCGACCTTGCCACGACCAGCACAACATCCGCCGGATCTACCTCGTCCACGGCGTCCACAGCATCCACAGCGTCTGTAGAGTCTACCGCGGCTCCGAGCTCGTCCGCCACCGCGTCGCCAGCGACGGGGCTCAGCAGCGGCGCCGTAGCCGGCATCGCGGTTGGGTCTGTCGTCGGCGGACTCGCCCTGCTCGGCGGGCTTGCCTACTTCTTCTACCGACGGTATCAGTACAGGAAGTTGGGACCAGGAGCCGAGCAATATTCGCAGGCGCCAGCGGCTCCACAAATGAACAAGGCGGAGTTGATGGCCGATATACCAGGGACACGCTATTCTATGCTGGCCCCAGCATACGGAACACCGCCATCGCATCAGTCAGAGCTGCCGTGACCGGCAGAGCTCCGCAACGGCTAACGAAGCGTAGCATTGGTATCCCGACATAGTTGAGGGCCACATATGGTTTGCACGTCTGGCCACTCTTGAGGCTTTTTCCAGCGGTTTCAGCCATGGCTTACATTTCGATAGCAATGGCAAGGAGGGTTCTTTTAAACGCCTTCTCGAGGGGGGCTTTTACTTTTAGGGCTACAATAAAACATTGTAATTATTTCGTCTATTTCAAGTTTTGATTAAAACGTTTATCCAGCTAAGCGGAAAGCTCTTTAGCAGCATATTACGTTACGTAAACATATCTTATCTCTGTAACCACCCCTACACATACCAGTGCATTTCTTATATCCGACAGGGCATTAAACTTGACGAAGTGGATTCGATGTCAACACAAATGTTGCGTCCATTCCACCACCTTTCAGGTTCACGTACGCTCTTCGGTTGACGCCAATGCCATTACGACAGCTGAAATCAGTGTTTATTTAGACAGTTTGTTTCCGAAACGAGCTATCTGATTAGACAATCACTCATGTACGCCTTTGGCCACCAAACGCATCACACAACCCCAGCATTGTCTACCATGTTTTGGGACCAAATGTCTCGCCGTCAGCCACGTTGTTGTACCAGGCGTTGTCGTTGTAGTCCATCGTGTCGAGGGCGCCGACGTTGCCCCACCATTTTGGCGCCGACGTGCTGGTCAGGCTGATGGTCAGCACGATGAGGATGGTGCAGATAACAAGGCCCGAGTCGAGACCGGCCGAGGTGATGTAGTTGAAGCGCATCCACCAGCCGCGGTACTTGTTGCGGAGGGTGTAGTTGAAGAACAGTCCGATCGAGCCCCAGGCCAGATAGTTCATCGGCGTCGCAGGAGGGATCATGCCGTTGCCGGAGAAGATGATGGGGGCGCTCAGGTAGCGGACAAAGGACTTGGGGTACCGGCGCTGGATGAGCCAGAAGATGACGGGCAGCGCAACGCCGGCAAGCCAGAAGTACTGGAGGTTTTTGTAGATGCCGCTGCCGCTGAAGATGCGCTTCGGACCGATGAGACCCCAGATGACTGCGCAAGGCCTGTTAGCACATGGAGCCTTGAAAGGTCGTCCTGAGGCGACTTACTGGAAGCTGTGAAGAAAACCTTGCCGCCGGGGCAGGTGAAGCGGCTGACGGCCTCGCTGGTGCAGATGCCATCCATGGCGCCCATGGCCCCTGGGCAAAAGTTAGCCACCGAGGATATGTGTCTTTTTTCTAAAAGTATGGAAAAGCTCACAGTAAAAGACGGCAACCTGTACAATGCAGGCCCAGGCGGTGGCAACGAGCTGACCGAAGAACATGGTGCGAGGCGGTAGCTTGAGGTAGTGGCCGAGCTTCATGTCCTGCACGAACATGAGGCCCTGGGTCATGGTGATGTAGCCGTAGGTCTTGAACATCATCATGGCGTTCGGCCGGCCGGGGAGCATGTAGCCGACGATGAACTCGGTGAAGACGTTGAGGCCGATCTGGACGTTGGTCACGGCCTGGACCATGCCGATGGGGATCATCCACACGGCGGAGATGAGAACGGCGACGATAATGGCCCACCAGGTCAGGCCGGTGTCCCAGACGTACGCGGTGACAAAGCACAGGGCGAAGCACGGCAGAAAGATGCAGAGGAACCACCAGTCCGGCACGGGATTGTACTTGCGCATCATCTTGGCATGCACGTCGTCGAGCGTGCCGCTGCGGTCGCGCCAGCGCTGCCAGATCTCGCGGGAGTGGAAGAGGGCGGTGTGGACGACGACGGAGGCGATGCCGGCAAAGGACAGGCCGTAGCACAGGGCAAAGGTGGTGGAGAGGAAGAGGGGCGAGTACTCCTTGTAGGCGGCGAGGTCGAGGCGGTGGTCCGCCGTCACGATGCGGCTCACGTTGTAGGCGTTCTGGGTGTTGTCCCAGCTGCCGGAGTCGCTAAAGGGCAGCCAGTCGGCGTACCAGGTGCCGGTCCAGTGGATGCCGGCGGCGACGACCCAGAAGAAGAAGATGACGCCGATCAGCGTGTTCATGAGCGCGTGCCACGGCGCAATCAGCGGCGAGAAGTTGTAGCCGCTGATCTGGGTCCAGTCAAAGGTGAGAGGCAGCAGGCCCATGCCCGACCAGGCGCCAAAGACCTGGTTCACCGTCACGTTGTTGGGCGCGATAAAGGTCGGGAAGGCGAACGCGCTGAGGGCCTGGAAGAGAAAGCCGGGGATCCAGTACCACGCAAACGAGCCGAGGAAGACGTAGAAGAAGTAGTGGTACCGGCTGATGGTCCAGCCGTTGGCCTTGGCCGGGTCCGTCTTGGAGTGGTCGTGCAGCGTGTACATGAAGACGGTGTTGACCAGGTTGGTCGGCCAGATCATGGACGCCGGCTCGACGAGGAACTTGCGCGCGAGGCCGGCAAGCCCGAAGCCGATGCACTGCGTCGACAGGGCCAGGCAGATGGCGTAGCCCCAGCCAAAGTTGAACTTGTAGAAGCCCACCTGTGCCGTCAGGATGTCCGTGAAGTATCCCGCGCCGCCACCGTAGGCCGCGTTGGACATCAGGACGATGAGGCCGTGCTCCTTGTAGTTGAATGGCCCCGGGTTCAGGTTGAACTCCACGCCGCCCACCTTGAACACGCGGTCCGGGAAGATGTACGTCCAGCCCATGCCGATGGGGTAGGCGATCAGCTGGGCCACAATGGACGTGACCGTGATGGAGGGCGACCGGAGAGAGAAGAGGCAGTTGAGACCCGAGAAGATGGTCGTCATGAGCATGCCGATGACCCAGGCCCGGATCGTGTTTGCCGGCAGGTCCTCGTCGTAGTTGCGCACCGCAGAACGCACTCTTGTCGCCGTGTCAGCCGCGGGTTGTCCTGGGACGCGAAGCGGCTGCCGTCTTCGGGCTCGTCGCGGTACGGCTGGTTGAAGAGGCCGGCGCGCTGGGCCTCGAGGTCGAC
>JANSMH010000292.1:0-30832 GCA_029299595.1 Grosmannia serpens
TTTTTTTGTTACCACACCACGAAAAAACCCCCGCCGCCCCCAACCAAAAAAAAAACACACACACAGCCTTAATCCCCCCCCCCCCCCCCCCCCCCCCCCCCCCCCCCCCCCCCCTCAGATGCGCGCGTTCTCCGTGCGCACCACCTGCCACGGCCCAAACAGCTCGACCTCGCCGTAGCGCGGCGGGCTGACGCGGAACATGTTGCCCGTGCCCCAGTCGACGAACCACTGCTTGCCGCGCATGACGATATAGTTGGACTTGCGCGGGCTGCGGAACAGCAGCGTCGCGTAGCACAGCTTGGCGTACACCATGTCGTGCGTCGACGTCCACCGGTGCCGCGGCTGCCACTTGCCCGTCTGCGCGTCGACCGCGTCGTGCGGATAGTCTGTCGCCGACAGCCGCGTCGCCAGCGGCGCCATGGGTGCCACCGCCGCAGCCTCAGCCGCAGCCGAGGGCCCGGTGATGGTCCGGTCGCTCAGCCGAGACGCCGTCGTTAGCCGGGATGCCGTCGTTAGCCGAGACGCCGTCGTCAACACCGACGATCCCGAGAGCATCCGCCTGAGACCACCGCCATCGTCACCACCGCCACCGCCACCGAAACCACCACCACCACCCCCTCCCAGGCTCTCCGTCCGCTGCAGCTCGCCGTCCAGGGCCTCCTGCATCTCGCGCGCGCCGTCCTGCTGCGCCCCGGCCCCGCGGTCCCGCCCGTGGTACCAGCGGATCCGCTGCAGCCGCGGGATGCTCTGGTCGCGCGGAAAGTCGCGCTCGTCAATGGGCGCCGCGATGCTCAGCGCCGCGAAGAACGCGTCCAGCCACCGCACAAACGTCTCCAGCTCGATGCACGACAGCAGGAACTGGTCCGTCTCGGCCCGCACCCGGATCACATAGCGACGTCTGCACCGTCAGCCAAGCCCGTCTGCGGTTTCCCCCCCCCCCCCCCAAAGGCACTCACTTTAGATAGTCCGACGCGATGCCGGCGTCGGCATACGCCAGGTTGTAGCTCTTCTCCAGGCTGCCGCGCCGCAGCCACGGCGGGTTGTCCGGCGACACCCCCGGCCCGCCGCGCGCCATCCGACTGCCCCAGCTCCGGTCCTTGCGGCAGCTGTACACCTCCAGCGCCGTGCCGCGCAGCACCACCACCATCGGCGTCCACCTTCGGTCCGCCGCCCGCGTCGTCGTGTTCTCAATCTCCATCTTGCGCTGGAACACGCCCTCCATGTTGATGTCGCACGAGTACGCCGGCAGCTTGTCCGACACATCGCCGCTGCTGCACGCCGGGCTGTCCAGCCGGCCCTTGCCCTTGCGCAGGGCCGTCGACGCCATCGGCGGTGGCGGTGGCGACGCTGTCAATGCTGCCGATGCTGCCGATGCTGCCGATGCTGCCGATGCTGCCGATGCTGCCGATGCTGCCGCTGTCGTCTCGGCCGTCGTCCCGCCGCCTCTCGCGCCAGCCTTTTCCTCCCGCTCCATCCGCCGCATCTTCTTCATCGTCGACTCGTACGACGGCGGGGGCTCCGTCGGCTTCTTGTCCACCGTCATCACATGCCGGTAAAAATAGTCCTCCTCCAGCGACGACCGCCGCTGCAGCGTCGGCGACGTCGACCCCGGATAGCCCGGCAACGACACCAGCGACGCGCCCGAGCTGGCCACCGCCTCCGCCGGCCGCCCGAGCCGGAGCGTTTCCTGCGACATGGCTTCGTCGTCCCAAGCGTCGTCCTCGCCCTGCCCGGTATCAACAGAGAGAGACAGGCCCTTCCAACGTCTGTGGGCGAGACATTGAGCTCGAGAGATAAGGACAGCACGCAGACCGAACGTTGTGCAGTCCCGCCGACAGGAAAACGAAGGGGAAAAAAATCAGAATTAATAATAAAAAATATACGAGTAAACGACCACGCTGCCTGCATCCGTCCAAGCCGGCCGGCAACAGGACACCAGTCACACTCTCCACACTAGCATCGCCCAGACAGGCATCCCTTTATGCCTCTCTTTGCCAGTGGCACCCGCAAAGAACAGCACTCCAGCGCCCAGCGCGCTGTCCGGTGCGCTAAGGCCCAGAGGGGGCTCGCTTGTCCCCAACTGCCCGCGCGGGTAAACTCTTGTCTTGCGTCACCCAAATTTTTCAACTTCTTCCCTCGCCTTGTCCGTGCTCTCGTAATCCGACTACCTATCGAGTACTCGTACTCGTACCTTCCTATAAGAGTCGCGGTGTGCGGCTGACGCCCCAGGCACCAAAGGGAAAGCGGCCATTACGAAGGCTAGTCTCGTCGCCCGATGGAGGCTGTGCACAACAAGGCAACACGGGCAATCGCCCAGCAGACACTAGGCTGTTCGAGGTAGGTCGTTTCCAGCGTCTGGCTGACCCCGAACGCCCGCCACATTGAAACGAACGTGCTCTGCTTATCACCATGTGGGGCCGTGCGATAACGTAATTGCCTCTCTGACTACTACTACATAGTATGTACCCCTCGTACGGACACCCTGCGCGCCATTTGTCGTCCTCAACTCCCCTGTGATCGGCGCTATCCACGAACCCCAGAACCACCACCACACACGGGTCAAGACCACTATTCGGGAAGGCGCTTCGTGCTCTTCCTTCCTAGTGGCTGTTGCCCCCGCGAACAAATAAAAACAAGCACCTTACTATGTAGCAGCCTCGGAGCATTTAGGTCACCAGGTCCGCTACACGATCTCCAGATGGGACCCCTCGAGTCTTGCCCCCCCCGGCCACGATCGACAAAGTCGAAATAGCAGTCCGATAGGCCTGTCCCACTTGTACGAGCTCAGATGTCTTGCCTGCATGTACTCGTAGTTGTCGTGCTGCCATGTCCGAGCAGCGCTGTCTGGCTACGAGTACTGCCATCTCCATCTGTGGCTCGACAAAAAGCGGGACGCGAGACATCCTGTCGTGATGGATCCCGCCAGACTTCACCGGCCGCCATAGCCGCGCGCAGCACGGTGACGGCCCCATCGCCGAGCCCAGGCCTGTCTTCTCTGATACGACTGGTGGTGCGAGCATGTCTTGGCTGACCGCTCTACGAGCAGAGCCCGACATCTTTGGTGCTTGTCACCCGTATTAGCTCATTTATATCTTTATTACTCTTTACTGTCGTGCTACCGCATGGCATCCCGTCCTGATTTCCTAATGTACAGGCCTCCTTTCCTTTACCCGTCTCCAGAACCGCCCCCAATAAAGGTTCAAACAATACAGCATCTGCCCGTAGACATGACCCTGCCCTGTCTCTCGTGTCCTCCCCTCCAGGTCTCTTGTAAATGCATCGCCCCGTCGGTACAAAGGAAAGAAAAGAAACAGATGGTAAACGAGGCCAGAGGGGCAAGACGGGCAGAAAAAAACGGCACATAGGGAAAGCAACGACATGGATACCTCTTTCATACCCATCGCCCTCTCCTCCATATGCTTCTCTTCTCCTTCCCTCCTTTCCCCCCTTCTCCTTTCCGCTGTGCATGCTCTCACAAATCCTCACTTTTGAAAAATCATGAAGCTTTTGTATCACAAATCAGCGCCGTACCGAAATCCAGCAAGAAAGCAGAGTCCCCCTACTAACGATCGACCGAGCCCTTTTAAAAGATGAAAACAAGTCTCTCCGTAAAAGTCATACCCGAACTTTTGAAGGCCTCATTATGGGAAGAAATCTTCAAAATCGGCCCACGGGCCGCCACAACCATCCCCAACGGTCACGTTTATCGTGGCACGTTCACTTCTGCTCCCTTCAGCTTGCTTCGAGAGTTCTCGCTGACTCTTGTGTTTCTTCCACGAACGCATGTGGACTTCCATATCGCTGCCGCCGAGAGGCGGCAAAAGAGGAAGAGACCTCCTCTAGGCGCTGGCCACCTGCGACGGGGCCCCACGGCCGCGAGCAGCTCCAGGGCCGCCACCGCGACCGCGGTTCTGACCGCCCGAGAAGCTGCCGCGGCCACCGCCCTGGCTGCCGGCACGGCCCTCATAGCCGCCACGACCGCGGCCAGCCACACCTCCCCGGTTGTTGCTATAGTTGGCTCCGCCGTAGGCACTGGCCTTGGGGCGGCGCGCCTCCACCACAATGTTCTCGCCGTTGATGGTATGCGGGTTGGCAGCAACAGCAGCCAGATAGCCAGCAGGAGAGGCAAACTCGATAAAGGCGCAGTTCTATGGGGTCGTGTTAGCAAGGGCCTCGTGGCTTCTATGGCAGCAGAAACAAAGGCAGGCTCACCTTCAGCCGGTTAATGTCAAAGTACACAACCGGACCAAACGATTCCAGGTGCGTGCGGAGGGTGGGCTCGTCCACCTTCTCCGTCACATACTTGACGTATCCGAGGGTCGTGTCCTTGTCCTGGACGGAGCCGGAGATCGACTGCGGGCGGTTTTGCCGCTTCGAGTCACTGCCGGCCGTCTGCCACTCGTTCCCAACCTCCTTGAGGGCTGCAGCCGCGACGGGGGTGGCCGGAGCACCAACCTGGCTCTCCGACGCAGGCTTCGTGACCGACGGTGCTGGGGCAGCAGCAGCAGGTGCCGCAGCGGGTGTCGCAGGCTTGATAGCACTGGCCGCAGGGGCGCCGATCTTCGGCATGGCCACCGCTGGCCGCGCCGTTCCAGCCGCAGCTGCTGCACGGCTGGCCCAGGTCATCGGCTTGGGCGGCCCCTTTGGCTTCTCAGGTTCCGCAGGTGGAGCGGCGGCAACCGGGGCAGTCGTGACAGTCGGAGCAGGGCTGGGGTCTTTTGGTGCCTCGTCCTTCTTTGTCTCTTCCTCGACAGTTTCCTCGACGACCTTCGCCTCCGGGACCTGAGCAGGTGCTGCTACAATTTCTGTGGGGTTGGCAGCGGCAGCATCTACAACAGTTTCCGCGGGTGTGGCGACGGCAGAAGCTGCCGACGAGTCCTTAACATCCGTGCTAGCTTCCTCCGGCTTCTGTTCCACAATAGCATCGAGCTCGGGCTCGGGCACCGTCACCTCTGCCGCCTCCACCACGGGCTCCTCCTCTATCTCGACCTCGGCGGCGGTCGCTTCGAGTTCAGCAACATCGGCGGGAGCTACTGCCTCGGCAGTGTCCTCCTCCTCCTCCTTAATGAAGCGCAGGATATCGTTGAGCACGAAGTAGCCGGATGGCTGCTGGGCGAGCACAAAAGTCTGGACGAATTTCCGGGGCTCTTCAGACTTGTTGGAAGTCTCACCGATAACCTGGATGACAATGTTGTCGAAGGATGCTTGGGCGTCAACGTTGGAGATGCGCACTTTGCAATCCTGGAAGTCCAGTTTGTGGATGCGGTCCTGGATGTCCTGTCATGTTAAACGCTACTTGTTAGCATAAGGGAGGGGTAGACCAGGTAAATCATGATTCCGGTAGCTTCATACCTGGCGGCCAACAGAAACAGGGGAAACTTCGGCCTCAAGCCCATAGACGAACTGTGACTTCTTGCCATAGAAAAGCTAGGAGGGGTAAATTGTTAGCAGAAGCTTTGCAACGTCGGGCGTCCACACAGCCGAATTGGAAGGACACGTTCCGGTTCTATACTCACGTGAAGCTTGTCGGGAGACTTGCTCAGTGTGGTGTAATACTGCTCCACAAAGTACCAGCCGACCTCATCTTTAGACAGGCTGCCACCAGAAGACGAGTTTTGGCTTGTCTCGATGTTGCTGTTGGAGACAGCAGCACTGTACTGTTCGTGGTTGGCTCCGTTTGTCGACATTTTCGGAAGAACAGAGAGCGGGGTTGTAGACAGGAAAATTTGGTATGTGTAGGGTTCGATAGGTATCGGGATGCGTAGATGCCCGTTCAGAAACAAAAGAAAGAGGGGATCACGATAGTCCGACTGGAGATGTGAGAAATAAATCAACTATGGCTTGCAGCAACCAACGACCGGCAGAGAACAGATATATGGAGGTGGTATATTTTCCGCAAAAAGGAAACAGTTGGCTAGCAGTTGAGGTCGATGAGTCGTGGTGCGGAAATAACCGCAAGGTGTCGTCAAAAGTGACAGATAGGGGGTCGAAGAGAAGAGGTGGGAGGTGGAAGGTGGGGGAAGTGAGGGAGCGAGGAACGGAAAGTAGAAATATAAAGGGTTTGGGATTTTTGGTTATTTATTTGGTAGGGTATTTTGATGCCGTCTGTTGCTACTCGTCGGATTGTCCACTTCCGGTATTGTGGTCGGGTTTTGGCGATGATGATGGAGCACACAAATTAGGTTGAGGTTTAAAGGTTGAGTGAGGTCCAGGCAATGGCTTTTCGACGTGACAAAAAAATTATAGGTAAAAAAAAAGAAAATTAACAGTGCAAGAAACAAAAAGTGGGTCGCGGAAAGTAAAGGGCAGCGCGACAATGGCGTATTTTGGCATCGTAAATAAGCAGAAATGCATAAATGCATGGATGCGGATATGTATAAAAGCGAACGCCTGAGTCGACAGCTACTTGCAAACAATCACAAAATAAATAAGGATGCCGGCACTCGTGATTGACAGTGAGACCTCTGTGGGAAGTGGGAATCTTGCTATTTCTTGTTGTTGTGATAGCATCGCCTCACAAGCCGTGTGTTGCAGCACTAAGCAACCAAGAATCGAGCGTGTTCCTCTGTGTGCAAGAATAGATTTAGTATTCTACCTAGGCAGCCAGTTAGTTGGAGGGGCTTTCATCTCGGAATTCAAAGCTAAGAAAACAATCTGTAAGTGCAAGATTTGTGTCGGTTGTTGTGCTAGTTGTTGTGCCAGTTATTGTGCGAAGCAGGTCTACTCCTGTACATACTTGGAACATCACGACTCTCGATTCGGATAAATTGCCACGTCGATTACTGTCAGTATAAAACATCGAGAAAACCGACCGAAACGGCGGTAACTTCTGGTATGAATAAAGTATCTTACAACGACACAGCCTCAAGCTTTACCCCCCAAAGCTTGACAGGGCGTGATGTAAGATCGCGCACTCGCAAAGATATGTAAGAGCCTCTGCAATATCCATCCGACTGTAAGGCTGTGCTATTAGCTGATATACGAATGTGGGTTGTGTGCCATAGATGGTGCCGTGCGTTGGCCGTTGACGAGCCGGGGACAGCTCAGCCTCAACGATGTCGTGGCCAGGGTTGTGTAAGCGGCGGCCGTGATTCCTCCGTGTCGCCGGGTTTCCTGTTGTCCACCCTCTTCCGTCTCCTGCGTCGTCGACAGCGGCCACTCGTAGAAGCTTGCCTTCTCCACATTTTCATACTTTGCGTCTACATCTGAAAGAGAAATTGGATAGGAAAAAGTCTTGGCCCAACACCCCTTCTTAGGCAGCAACACAAAAAATACCATTCTAGGCAATGAATGTATGCACCGTTCTAAACAAATCTGGTTAGAAATCGATCTCTGAGACGAATACCTATTGGCCAATGTTTGCGCAATGTCTGCTCCGCAGAGCTGACACTGTCAGCCTCGCTAGATCGCGTCGGGCATTTATGAAGGCTCGCCCTTCCACCTTGTTTATCTATTTATTCCCCTACGACATACACGGGCGACCGTATATTTGTTTCCATTCACCACTCATCCCATTCGATAACTGGCTCTGTTGGCCATCCTGCACGCCTGTTGCCCCTTTTCTGTTGGCGTTTTTTCTCGCGAGCCATACTCTGCCGACTCGGCTCCTCGCTCGCACACGTCTAACATGACGGTCACTATAACATATTATGACTTCTTCCAGCCGTCGGCAGCGGCTGCCGGCGTCATGTGCGCCGTCTTTTCCCTGGGCTTCCTAGTGTCTCTGTACCAGACCATACGGTACAAGGCTTATATCTGGTTCTTCATGCTCTTGGCCATTGCCAGTACGTGGTCTTTTGGGTGTCAAGATCTTCTTGCTGCCAAGCCCCTCTAACATGGTCTTATACCCAAAACAGTGGAAGCTGTAGGCTACGGCGCTCGCATCGGCTCCGCCAACGACGTCACCGGCCGCACCATCTACATTGTGCAGATCTCTCTCATCGTCCTGGCCCCCGTCTTCATGGCCGGCATCATCTATGTTGCCTTTGGCCGCATCGTCTTCCACGTCGTGCCTCCTGAGGCGCGTACCATGCGCCTGCTGTGGGTTCCGGCGCGCTGGCTGACGCCCATCTTTGTCGGCTTCGACATCTTTGCGCTGCTGCTGCAGCTCATCGGCACCGTAGTCATCACGACAACGCAGGTGACCGACGCCAACGCCACCAGCAAGCTCAAGAACGGCAAGGACATTGCCCTCGCAGGCGTCAGCACGCAGATCGGCGCCTTCGGCCTCTTTTCCATCCTGGCCATCCGCTTCCACTTTACGTCGCGCCGCTTTGTGGCCGGCCTCGAGCGCCGCTACCGTGCCGTGCAGGGCAACAAGTTTGTCACCATCGACGACAGCCAGCGCCAGTTCAAGCCCCGCTGGCGGACGCTGCTGTATGCCGTCAACTTTTCGTGCTGCATGATCATTGTGAGCCGTTCCCGTTCCCGTCCGTGTGCAATGTGCTTCGTGTGGCCCCTGATCATTGTGGCTTTTGACAGATCCGTTCCATCTACCGCGAGGCAGATTTTGCCATGGGCAAAAGGGGATACATGCAGAAGCACGAGTGGTGGTAAGTTTTCAGTGGTCCAGCCGGCCGGACTGTGGGCTATCTCGTTGCTGATTCTCTTCGCTTGCAGCGAGTACGTGTTTGACGCCATCCCGATGACCCTGTTGGTTATCGTGTACACCATCGTTCCACCCGGCGCCTATGTCTCTATGGGGCTTCGCCAACAGCTCAAATATGAACACGGGCACAACGCGATGCAAGAAAACACCGGATCCTACCCCATGGACCATGCGCTGCCCTGAGGTTTATGTTTTCCCCGAAGGAGTTGGCCAGGCGGACGGGAGATACCGGCTTATATCATTTAGACACTTGCAGTTTTTCAAATTATATTCCAGTGACTTTTTTGGACAATGGCTGGACGCCTTGTATCTTAGTTTCACTTCAGCGTGAACCCCTGAAAAGGACAGCCAATCGCTGCCGTCACCGATCAGGTATCACGCATTGCGGAGCTCCGGGGGGTAGACGAGGCTTACTATGTAAGATAGATACGAAGCAAGCCGAGACACCTGCCCACTCAAGATCAGACCGAGAGAGCGCGGCCGAATGGTCGTTCTGCACTATGCCCCACAACCAGTTTATGAGCCCTTCCCTGCTACGACGTCACACTCGAAACGCTGTGCCGCAACTTGCATAGAGCAAGGGTCTGCAGCTGTGATATGGGACGTCGATATGGACGTCAATACTCGTAGGGCTCCCGGGGCAGCTCCGGAGGTCACCCGACAGGCACAGCGGCAGGATGCCCGCCCCGGACAAACAAGGACTGATCGGTTTTCTTGCTCGCACCTGCAAACGGACATTAAAAAGAAGGCCGATGCTAGTGGTCCCCACGCGGGTGTGATTGGTCTAGTGAACGGAGTAGTCAGCCAACATCCAAGATCCCCCTCTAAAAATCGAAAGTCGAAAGATGGCCCATGCGTATTATTATCGTCAAGGGCAGTCATGCATTGCACGAGTACGAGCAGGTGGAACCAGAGAATGGGGACGTAAAGAGGCCCAATCGTCGGAGAGGGTTGCTGTTGAATTGGGGAGACGTCCGAGGAGATGAACTGCAGAGAGCAATGAATCGGACGATGCTTACGGAGTATTAATACCAGGAACCAGATTAGGCTATAATTCTAGGGCCGTTTCTGCAAACGCCCCCAATTTTCAGTCCACTTTTTAGAGTGGGCTGCTTAATTATAGCGAGACTGCGTTCTGTACGAGCACTCGCACTCGTAGGTCAGCACTTGTCACTCGTATCCTAATTTTCCTACTTAGCCTCCTGGGAGATCCGTTCCTCCTACGATCTGGTTTCCCTTTTCGACAGTGTTTTCTCCCTCCCTTTCCCCCCTGCTTCTTCTCTTTTCCAGTCTCCCGCTCTGCGCACTGCATTGGCAGTACCGTGGATTAGACTCACAAAACGCCAACCAGGATTGCTTAAAGCCCCCTCCTGACCTCCAGAAAAGAGGAGCCACATCACCCCAGTCTAAAGCTGCCGAGAATACGACTCGCAGTTGAATAAGCAATCGGCTAGGTCAGCCAACGAGCTGAATTCCCAAAACAGACAAGAGACGACGTCCGCATCCGTTCCCGACGACAGAAGCGAGGCCGCCGGCCCAGCACGACGCCCCAACCGTCTGGCACTGGCACTGGCACTGGCACTGGCACATTCTCACCCCCTTCCCACTCACATCCACTTTGTCTGTCACCCATGGTCAAGGCGAATCAGTGACAGTTCCCCCCCCCTCCACCTCCATCTTGTGGCTGGCTCCGTCATCTGAACCCTCCTGCCGCACGCCATGGTCTTTTGCGGCAAGGCATCTCTTAGCTGCAAGAACTGCCGCGTAAGACGAATCAAGGTGTGTGTTCTTGTGGCCTCGCATGACCCGTCCATCTTACTATGCATCGTCCGGCTCGGCTTGCCCAAGTAGGAATGCAAGACGCCGCCGCCCAGGCTCTGGCATGCAGCGTGCCGGGCCCGCCCTCTTGACCAGCACGATTACTGACGTGGCTGTTCTTCTGCCTCTCCCTCCCCGAGCAGTGTAATAAGCTGCAGCCCGAATGCTCACAATGCACGCGGGCCGGCAAGAAGTGCCCCGGCTACCGGGACCAGCTGTCGCTGATGTTCCGGGACGAGACGGTCAAGGTGCGCAGCAAGTTCCAAGAGATACACCGCAGTGGCGGTCGAGCGAATGCGTCGCCCTCGGCCTCCACGCCGACAGTCAGCACGGACGGCTCGGTTGCCCTATCGGATACACCCGAGGCGTCGTCTTCTGGCATGCGAGAGCGATGGTCAGAGACGACGTCCCGCAGCGGGTCCAACCAAGAGAGCGGGCCCATTGTCAAGGAGGAAGACAGAGATTACGGAATGGACGCGGGAGAGACAGCGTGGATAGTGGAGACAAGCAGGGCGGATGACCGGTCTCGATTGGCACAGACACCCGACAACCTCGACAACCTCGACCTGGTCTCAGCCCGCAAGCCGTCTCCGCTGGTGGTGGAACCCCAGACGACGGTGGCTGAGCGCGGACTACACTTTTACATTGGCGGCTACATTTTCGGGCAGCCGCACCAGCCGTCAGACGCGGCGCAGCTTGCGGTCGAGTACCCGTGGCTGTTCCAGTCGGCAACGAGCCCGCTCGTGTCGGCCGTCGGCCTCGTGGCGATGGCCAACCTCACCGGCGACAAACAGCTCCGGGAGGTGTCGAGGCAGCACTACCTGTCCGGCTTGCGGCAGACAAACAAGTCGCTGATAAACGCGCGACTACAGGGCATGGAGACAACAATACGTGGCATCGTGCTGATGGCCATGTTTGAGGTAAGCTTATGGCCACAACGGGCATAGCGATGCAGGAATGTGACGTGTGCTGATCGGCTGCTCAGGTCGTCCGGGGCGACAGCGAGTCGTTTGATATTGCCAGCGTCCACGTCAAGGGCGCTGCGGCACTGATGCGCAATTTCTTGCCGTTGCTGCCGCCGTCATCACAGCCGTTCCGGAGTCTGATGCAGTACTGCTATTCATTGGTAGGCAGCGTTCCCGAACCCCCCCCCCCCCCCCCCCCTTTGTTGCACTCCGCTTACTTGTACTGTTTAGCTGATTCCATGTTATGCGACGGGCACGCGCGTGCCGTCTGTCGTGCTCGAGTATATCACGGCTGGGTCGCACTGCGTGCCGGTGTCCGAACGGATGATCACAGAGCTGCTGGTGGCGGCCGCCGACCTCATCAACCTGGCGGCGCACGTGCGGAATCACGTGCTCATGGACGGGATGGCGTCGACAATGGGCCTGCTGATGCGGACACGGCAACTGGACGTGCGGCTGGCGGCGTGGGAGCGCAGTGCCCGGGTGTCCAAGCAGTGGCACGTTGAGGTGTGTCGGACGACGGCGCTGCCGCCAGAGGCCTGCTTCGACGGACGCTTCCACCGCTATGTGGACATGCCGACGGCGCGGATCTGGAGCTACTACCGGTGGGTGCGCATCCTGAACAGCGAGCTGCTGCTGGACGTAGCGGAGCGATGTCCGCAGTCGACAGAGGCGGCGATGCGGGTAGCGGTAGGGCCGATGGCTGGAGAGACTCTGGGGAGCAGAGTGGCCTCAGACAGCACCGACGATGCAGACGAAGGAGACGAAGGAGACGAAGGAGACGAGGCACACGGACAGCCTGGCTCCTTCAGCCGGCTGCGGACGTACCTCCTCAAGGTC
The DNA here is from genome assembly GCA_029299595.1 of Grosmannia serpens. Lineage (NCBI taxonomy): Eukaryota > Fungi > Ascomycota > Sordariomycetes > Ophiostomatales > Ophiostomataceae > Grosmannia > Grosmannia serpens. The sequence continues at coordinate 12,232 of JANSMH010000292.1, forward strand.
ATCCGGCGCACGGCCGAGGAGACGCTCGTCAGCACGCCGACGTTCTGGCGGCACCCGGGCGTGTCGACCGAGGCGTACGAGGTGGTGACCACGCCAACGACGGCACCCCTGCGCAAGGGCGGGGCCGGAGCCGTGGGCATGCCGCCGTTGCTGTTCCACCTGCAGGCGGCCGGCTGTGGGCGCGGTGTGCCCGACGTGCAGTACAAGTGGGCGCTGGCCGTGGTCGACACGGTGTGGGCGAAGCTGGGCATGCAGCAGGCGCAGATAATAGCCGAGACCATGCGGACCCGCAGACGTGGCTCGCAGGGGACTGCGTGACGGCAAGGCCGGCGGAACAGGGGATACGGACGACAAGGGTGGTGGGACAGGTACGCTCTTCCTCTCCTTCCAGTATGCTACATACTCCACGAATATGCTTTACATATAATATATATAAGTAATATCAGGAGCTGTATAGGTGCAGCTTCTGTGCAGCGTCTCTGCAGCTTCTTGGTGCTCTACCGTCTCCATTTTTGTATAAACCAAACGCCAGTAAGCAAGTGTGCTCTTCCACGAGAGCCCGTGTCTATTCCTGGTTGACGAGGCTGCCGTCGACGCGGCTGCGGTAGCGCTTGAGATGGGGTTCGCGGGCCCAGGTCTCGGCGAGGCCGAGGGCGGGATCCTCGTCGGGGTAGCCGAGCTGGCGGCGCAGCTTGAGAACCTCGTCGCGGACGCGCATGGCGACCTCGCGGCGGAGGGCAGCAGCAGCGGAGGAGGCGGAGGAGTCGGCGTCGCCGGCGGCGACGATCTTGCGCCAGCGGGCGCGCTCGTCGGCAAAGGCGTCGGAGCCGAGGGCGTCGCCAAAGACGATGCGGATGCGCTGGCCGATGCGCGGCAGGAAGCGCGGAAACGTGCGGTCCTCGGGCATGATGCGGTCGGGCCCGTCGATGAACATGGGCACGACCTCGGGCGCCGGCTCGCTCTCGAGGATCAGCCGGGCGATGCCCCAGCGGAAGTAGCGCAGCCCGCGGTCGCGCTGCTGGTGCACGGCGCCCTCGGGGAAGATGTGCACCCAGCCGGGCCGGTTGCAGGCGAACGAGGCGGGCGACGGCCAGCGGTCGGTGCCGGTGGTCGAGAAAAAGGACGCCATGGCCGTGGTCGACAGTTTTGTACCGGTGGCGCCTGCTGCTGCCGCCGTCGTCGGCGTCGAGGACGGCAGCGACAGCACGCCCACGGCCTGGTCGATGGTCGGCTGGAAGAGGCCGCCCAGCGGCGAGTGGTTCAGCCGGTGCGTCGGCAGCGTCTGGCCGCTGTAGAAGAAGCGGCCCAGGAGGCTGGCGGGCGTGAGCACAGCTGCGCAGGACAGGAACACCCACGAGACACTCACCTGTTCTTGTAGCAGATGTCGTGGGCGCCGAGGCCCCACCGCAGGTTCCGGTGGTCCATGGTGTACCGCCACGGCAAGACGCCCCAGATGAGCGGGTCGTCGAGGCTGCAGGTCAGTCAGCGGTGTGTGTACGTACTGGGCGCACACGTTCGTGCCTGGAGAACACCTACACCGATACGTGGTTGCAGACTGCGTCCGTGTCAGCCGGGGAGAGAGAGGGGAGAAAGGCGGAAAGGCAAACAGACAAGGACACGGGGACACAGGGAGCTACCCACCAGTGATGAGGCCCCTCTGCCGGGCCTCAATGTCGCGCCGCGCGTCCAGCAGGGCCAGGAACTTGTCCAGTCCAGCGACCTCGACGTTGCTGAACCCGTAGAGAAAGGTGCGCGCGATCATGCCCGTAGTGGCCATGATCGCCGTGGACGCCGTCCGCCAGAGCAGGCTGGGCTGCTGCTGTGGCGCCTTGCTGACAGACATGGTGGCGGGCAGGGCGGGGGAAGAGTCGGGAGCGCTGTTCCTGGAGAGCCAAGGCTACCGGTAGCCAGCCGGCTGTAGGCAAAAAAGGCTCGAGGCTGCAGGTGGCAAACGGGATGGAGCGCAGAAGCACGTGCGCGAATGGTCCTCCTTGCACGTTCGTCTCGGTGCCTCTGTCGTGTGCTGCCGAGATCCCTCGCCCGTCCGTCGTGTCGGCCTCGTTCACAGGGTTCGGGGGGCGGCCCTGTTAAGTTCCGCCTGTTGAGCATCGATGCAGACATGGTATTCTGTTGAATAGCTAGGTTATGGGGTACATGCACGTGACTGTCGTACGGGGTCCTGATTGGCTATTTGGGCCCATTTGCAGAAAACTCTGCCCAATCCTGTATTCGCGCTTTAGTCACGTGTACCCACCACGTTTGCGCATTCTTTTGCTAATTGGCCATCGTCGGAAGTGGCTCTTTAGTTGTCCTTCCGCCCAACACTCTACGATCCCCGTACCCCAAAGTCTACCAAAGGAACATCCTAGCCAATATCTAAGATGTTATTGTCCAACTCGGCAACCCCTGGCCTCACATGAGGCCATGCCTCGGTACGACGCCGAGCCGGCCGCAGACGGGGTGTTGTGGAGATTGCACGAAGAGCCCAGCACTCCGTGTTATGTGTCGAGGAGACCTGCGTCTATTTTATGTCATTGAGTCTCCCTTCAAGGGTCCCTTGCAACGATGTGCCGCAGTCTGGCTTCCTATCGGCCGGGCACTACTTGTGCGGTCGTAGTCGCCCACAGCGTAAGGTCAGGTCGTGTCGTGTGATTCGCTGGCGTTGACGGAACGCGCTGAAGAACAAAACCCCACTGCACGCCAGCACTGCTCAGCGGCCGCGGCCGCTAAATTTCGTGCCTGACTGGCGATTTAGCGTAGTGGTCTTTTGTGGGGCAATGCTTTGTCACCTGAGACAGCCAACCAACAATCGAATTTACCGCCAATTCGTCCTCTCTCCTCCATCCTCGACCTCGCCTCGTCCCCATCCATCACAGCTCTGTCCTCCGCCATGGCGTCCACCATCCCATCCATTGCCTGTCTGGGCGTGATCGGAAGAAATGTAGGCAGATGCGAGCCCGGGAACGGCAAAAGGGAACCAGACGGCAGGCTGACATTCAAACAGAACAACCCCCTCCACATCTCCGTCTTCCCCTCCTACGATGCCGCCACCAACAGCCTCGTGCCCGTCCGCACGTGGCTCCAGTTCTCCCTCATCATCTGCGGGACGCTCGACATCTTTGCCCTGCGCTCCGCCGCCGCCGTCACCGCCAAGACCACCGGCCACAGCGGCGCCGGCCTCAGCGGTGCCAGCGACGCCAACGGCCTGCTGCTGCTGCACGCCCTCGACGACCGCCTGGCCGCTTACGGCTACGAGACCAACACCGGCATCAAGTTCGTGGCTGTCGTCGACATGCGCGGCCGCCGCGGCTCCGTCCCGGGCGGCAGCGTCGTCGCCACCGTCCCGAGCTCCGGCGGCAGCATCAACGCGGGCTCGGCAGCTGCCGGCAACCGCAGCTCGATGGCGCTGGGCGGCAGCGTCATTGGACTGCGGGAGACCGACCTGAAGCCGGTATGTCCTCTGGCCTTGATCGAAGTGCCCTCTCGCTAACCCTGCCACTTTTCAGGTCTTCAAAGCCATGCAGGTCGCCTTTGTGCGGCTGCTCCAGAACCCCTTCTTTGATCCCGACGAGCACTCGCCGCCCACGGGCCACGGCGGCAAGAAGATCACCAGCCGCCGCTTCGACGACGACATGCAGCGCATCGGCGAGGCCTGGATGCCGGGCGTCTCCAACATCTAGACAGGCAGCACCGCTGCTTTGCCCAACCACCTGCTCCGTTCTGCACCGTCAGACGACAGACAACGCTCTCCTGGGCATCATGCTACACATCCCGAGCATTGACTTCGAGAACTTTTCGGTAAGCCGCGACAGAGCTTCGCACTCTAGCCGGTTGATGGGGTAGTCCCTGATCGTGCCAACGGCCAGCACGTCGCCTCCGGCGTCGCCTCAAGCACATAATGCAGCGCCACGGTGCGCACCTACGAACCAAGACGGAAGTCAATGTGCTGCCAGTACTGCTAGGCGTCACGTGCCCGTCGTTACGTTCACATTTTCAGCGTGCTAGGCTGATGATTCTTGTCTTCTCTGTGCTCCAACCACATCCGCATGTACCGTGCCATCTTAGATGCGGACCATTGTCTGCAACAGATCCATGTCGCCTGTGCTCCTTGGTATCTTTATGGACCGAGTGCAGCGGCGTCATGATTGGCTTGGCTATGCTCCAGTGCATAGAAGATAAGGGAAACGATAGCTATTAGAGCAAGCGGTAGGGGAGGAACGAAGCTGGGAGATGGTCTTTGGCAATGAGGAGAGATATGAAACAAGAAGAGAAATAGGCAATGCGATTAGACGGCAGCACGGCAGAAATAATATATAAGACTCACTACAGATTAGTGTTTTTCTGTGCCACTTCATACCTCTATCTGAGTACTATTACTCTGAAGACAAAGTCTGATCGACAGGATAATATGTTGCTTTTACAACAAATAGTATATACATACGACAAAAGCAAGCCTGTGAAGTAACTTGCTATCTCGGCGAAATCAAGGAAAGCCTAAGGGAAGGGAATGTAAGATAATAACTACTTCCAGAAGCGGGGGTTCTAGGCCTATGTATCTTTGGGATTCTTGGTTTTAAACTTTACCACTTATCAATGGCGGAGCACCTGACAGCTTCTGTCAAGTTCTGTCTTAGTGAGATATTACTCGCACTCGCATTATAAATATGGAGCTTTCTCACTATAAACAAGATCTGCACGCAGCCTTAAAGCCCCAGTTTTGGCGTTTAACGCTTTCACAACGCGCCGTCCAGGCAACATTCATTAGCAGAAAACAAACATATTCTCGACACTTTAAGCTGTTTCCTATCTATGAAGGTTTAAATCGATACTCCATATGGGTAGATGGTTTATTTGCAGCCCGTCATTGCCCAGGGCCCGCATATCTTCAACAAGGACTTCGCCGCGCAGTAACGCTTTTGTGTGTTATTTTACTCCGATCATGTTTTTTATTGGCTCTCCCGTCTACGAGTAATAACCCTCCTCACTTATGTTATCCTTTCTTGCCTATGTCACAGGGCAGTCATGTGATTATGTGCCCAATCTTCTCGATGCCCAAGGCTAAGCGGGAAGACGGGCGGCATCTACCTTTTCCAACCGTAAAATCCAATGCACGAACAAAAGATTCCAATGCACGAACGAAAGCACAGGTGGATAAAATTAGTGCGGCGCTCTTTGGGCCGGGGAAAGGGCCCTAAGGCGAATAAGGAAGAAGCCGAGACTGCTGTTCCAACTCCACAGCCTGAGCGGCCCGCGAACAGAGATGCTGAAGTGACCAGCGCGACCCTCGATCCAGCTGCTACTAGTACAGATGCTACACGGCTGGATGTCTCGCCATCTCCAGCTCCTCCTGTGCCTCTTCAGCCTAGGATAGCCCTGGACCTGTGGAGTGAGGCTTATCAATCCCTAGTTACAAAGGACAGAGAACTGGTCGAAACGTACGAGAAGATCTTAAGCCAGCAGACGGTAGAAGGCAAGTAAAACTGAGTGTACACTCTGGCCGTACAGTCGCTGACCCGAGGCTCACAGATGGCATCAGATACATCACGGCCGCGGCCGTCAATATATTTGCAGACTGCAACAAAGAGATGCGACTCAAACACATGAAGGCGGTGGTGCTGAAGTCGGTGGAGAAGATCAACAAACACCAGGGCGTAAGGCAAGGCGTTATCCAAATGGCCAACCTCACCACAAAACTCGACAGCGTCGTGGGCGGTATTCTGGAGGCCTATCAACCAGCTGCGATGGCCTGGTCTGGTATCGGTACCGTCCTCACGGTGAAGCGCTTCAAAGGCCCCTGTTGGATTTGCGCTGTATATCTAATCATGCTCCCAGATTCTTGTCAGTCCGTTTGTCGCCGATCAGGCCATGGTCCAGGGAATCGACTACGTCGTATCGCGCATGGACTGGTACATGGATCTGTCAAATGTTCTGTTCGAAAACAATTGGGAAAGCAACGCCGCATTCAGCCGTTTCCGAGACGGCATGGAGCGGAACATTCTCAAGCTCTACGAGGCCTTGCTGGAGTATGAGATGCTCAGCGTCGCCTACTGTTTCAAGGACCACCCCATCGTCCAGAGTACGAAAACGATCATTGGTTTCAACGATTGGGAAAGCCGCCGTACAGATCTAGAACGTCTAAAGGCAGAGCTGGACACGAGCCTCTCCCATTACGCAACACGTGAGTGTGTGCAGCATCTCCACGACTTGTCCAGCTCGGCCGGTGTTCTTGGAAACATCGCCAATGACATCCACCAGTTTGCTAGGCAGCAGCAGGCTGTGCACGACCAGGAGCAGCTCCAGAAACAGGCCGAGAGGCACAAGCAAGACAGCTGCATCATCGGCAAGTTCAAGACCACTAAATACGAGGAGCGCATGCGGTTCAACCCAGAACGTGTCGGAGGGACCTGCGAGTGGTTTCAGAATCATGAGAAATTCAAAAAGTGGCAGATTGATACCAGGAGTCTGCTTCTGGTCTCGGCCGATCCTGGATGCGGCAAATCCGTTCTCGCGCGCTACCTGGTCGAGAAAGTTCTTCCTGCCAGCAAGCCAACCGCGACAATCTGCTACTTCTTCTTCAAGGACCGCCCCGAAGAGCGGAACCTGTGCAGCGCGCTATGTGCACTGATCCATCGCCTCTTTGACCAGAATAGCTTCCTGGTGGAGTCTTGCGAAGAGCGCATCCTCTGCGCAGGTCCAGCTGTATCAAGATGTAACGGCGCTTTGGGATATCTTGCAAGCTGCAATGGCCCACTCTAAGGTTGGCCAGGTCATCTGCATACTGGATGCTCTCGACGAGTGCGATTCGTATGATTTGCGCAAGCTCCTCGATAAATTGCAGCCGCTATCCTCTGCGTCTGCCCTTGATCGACAATTCCGTGTCAAGTTTCTCGTCACCACGCGAGGATATCCAGCCATCCTCGATGAATTTAGGGCATTCGACTCTGTCTGCATTCATCTCTCAGGCGACAGCAAAGAGGAGAAGCTGCAGATTCAAAAAGAGATTGGTTTGGTTGTTGCATACAAGCTGGCCAAGCTAGCAGCCAAAAAGAACCTGGGTGTGGAGAGGCAGGGCTTGATCCGGCAGTCCTTGATCGCCGTGGACTCGGAGCAGCGGACCTACCTCTGGGTCAACTTGGTGTTTGATGTACTCGACCGAAACTTTCATGACACCCCGGCGGAATGGGAGAGGCTTATAAAGCGACCGCCGACGTCCGTGTTCCGCGCGTACGAGCATTTGTTGGAACGGGTCGAGCCGGAGGACTCCCAACGTGTCCGAGTCCTCCTCGACTTGATGATGGCGGCAGAGTGGCCTCTTACCATCGGGGAGATGAATATTGCTATCCACATCCGAGAGCACATGGATGCCTACTCCGAATCCGAGCTGCAGCTTGCGTCGGATCAGAGCTTTCGCAGGTGGCTGATCCAAACCTGCGGCTTCTTCGTCACGGAATATGATAACTGCGTCTTCTTCATACACCAGACTGCCAAGGAGTTTCTGCTGGACAATTCCGACGACGAAGCTGCCATTGTCGCGCGCAATTCGCCCGGCTCATGGCGATCCTCGGTGACCATGTTGCTGGCACACCGTTCCATGGCAGAGAGTTGCATCGCGTACTTGGCCATGCCGGTGTTCGCGGGCACAACGATAGGCTATAAAGGTATCTTTCGTTCCCTTAGACCTATAGTTTCACCATGTAAGTTTGTCGATTATGCCGTCGATCACTGGGCAGCTCATTTCCGACTAGCTCAACAATTCGACGGAAGTCTTGTTCGAGATATCGATGCAAAGTTTGAGGCCGCCTATTTGTCGCTATTTAATGACGCTCCGCCCATCCGCCTGCCTTGGTTGGTGATCGCCACGGAGAATCACAGAGAAGCCTATTATTTCACAGAGCGCATGAGGAAGCATAAGGTCACATTCTACGATAGCCAAAGGAGGTTACATATGTGTTTTCCTTCTGTGACTGTCGCGTCCATAGCCGCTCTCTATGGCCATGTGCGCATGCTTCGTCGAGCGTTAGAACAGGAAGCTGTCGCCGACCGTATATCCAAGGCAGTCGACAAATCTGAAAAGCCTTTCTCAGAAGTCGATCGGCCACGGGAGGACACAAGCAAGTGCATCCCGTTCTTTGATACAGAAGGTGTAGATGTGTCAGACACAGATTGTCTGCCATTGTTCTTGGCAACTGCAGAAGGTCACTGTCATTGCATTGACTATCTTGCTTCCAGGCCGGATGGGCTTGGCAAGAGAGATATATTTCAGCGATCATCCCTTCATATTGCTGCTTCGCACCGCCAGTACGAAGCTCTAAAGCTTCTTGTTGACCGAGGAGCCGATGTCAACGCAAAAGACCAAGCAGGTTGGGCTGCTCTAGACTATCTCATCTACGCAAATAAAGATGAGATCTACGCAATCCAAAAGAACCATACGGACAGCATCCGCCTCCTCATATCCAAAGGATGTTGGCTAAACCAAAGCCTTAAGTTTGGATCTCGGAGTGGGGTGGATTTCATGCGTGTACCATCGATCCTACACTTTGCTGCAAGTATGTAATCCGAAGAATCCCCGGAACTTCAGTCTCGATCGGCAATATCCTTTCAAGAAGGTGAACGCGACTGGATTCACCAAGGCAGTTACCCAATCTAGCCTCTTCCGCACTGCATACAAAAATAGCTTTGTCTCGCTCCTGGTAAGCAAAGGTAAAGACGTCAACGTCTGCAGCGAAAGTGGCGAGACACCGCTCCACCTAGCGTGTTCCCGCGACATCTGGAACACTCTCTTCTTGCTGCAGAACAAGCCAAATATCAACGCCTGCGACCACTTGGGCCGCACGCCTATACACTGGGCTTTGGTTGACGAATCTTCCGAAACTAGTGCCATTTTGGCCTCGCTCCTCTACTACGGTGCCGACGTGAGGGCAGCCAATTTCAAAGGCCAGACGGCCCTACACCTGGCATGCGACAACAGCAGAATCACGCCTGTGTCTTTAATCCTCGATGCCGGGGCTCTGGTCAATGCGCAGGACTTGTGCGACATGACTCCGCTGATGGTGGCTTGCGAAAATACGTTCAACGACGGCAACGATATCTTGCTTCTGTTGCTGAAGCACGGTGCCAACGTGCATGCGCGGGAGTATAAACAGAGGACGACACTTCACATGGCCTGCAAGGCTCGGAAGGAAGGTCGTGTGCGGCTGCTGCTAGATGCCGGTGCGGACATCGAGGCGCGCAGCAGCGCGGGACAGACACCATTGCATATAGCCTGTAAGCATTCGAACGAGGCCGTTGTGCAGCGGCTTCTGGACGCTGGTGCGGACATCAAGGCGTGCAACAACTCAAGACAAACACCATTGCATATAGCCTGTGAGTATTTGGAGGAGGCCGTTGTGCAGCGGCTTTTGGACGCTGGTGCGGACATCGAAGCGCGCAACAATTCGGAACAGACTCCACTGCATATAGCCTGTAAGCAGTCGAACAAGGCCGTTGTGCGGTTGCTGCTCCTCAACAAGGCGAGAACAGACGCGCGAGATCGCGATGGCGCGACGCCGATCATGATAGCAGTTGATAACGCGTCTGACGACACCGAGAACGAGCCTGACGGCGTCAAAGCAATCCTGCTCCAATATATGGATCGCTCAGTTGCAAGCGAGAGAGCCTAAACTGTGCGTCGACACTGGATTGGGATTGGGGCTTGGCTCTGGGGAGAACCTGTAAAGTCTGTTGTGGCCAGCGCTTGCTTCTTTAAGGAGTGAAGTACCCGGTAAAGGGTGCCGCTTGAAGAGATGGAATGGAAATGATGTAGTTAGTTTGTCTTTTTTGCCTTTTTTGTCTTTTGTTCTATTCTCCCCATCTTCATGAACCCGGGAGCCGGTACGACATTAGCTACAACTTCTTAGTCTGATTTGTCTGTATTATCAACAGATTTAAAGCAGACACCAAGGATAACGAGGATAGCCAAACGGACACCGGTCCGTTTAGAGGTCGTGAGGAGGTGAGCAATCATAGATTCGCACCCAATAAGCTATGCTTACACGTAAGTACACCCGCATCTGTAAAGGCCAAGCATAGACATTGGTAATATGATGCAAAGTGACCAAAAACACCGAATAACAGAAAAGACTAATAAATACCATACACAACTAGTTACGCTGCCATGTTCTTCTCCACTGCATCTAAAGCTCTTCCATATACAGTCCTATTACTAGACTGCTTGAACTATAAAGGCAGCCTGTCTTCTAAATCCAGTGCGTCTTGTCCGTTTGTTTCGTCTAGTAGACTACCAGATCGCGGGCATAGTAAACTAAACGACTGCCTTACCAATCTGCCTTCAACCTCCAGTGCTAAAGGTGGAGCCGCGCAGTTTAGCCCATCGTTAATAAACCAAAATAAGGCTTTGCGGGAGGGTAGGAGGGAGAGGTCGTCGCTTAAAGCCATTTCTTCTGACTTGAAAAGGTGCGCAGCGCCTTCAATTACTTGGTGGTAGTCACGTGCTAATAGGTGCACCTACCGATGATGTCACTTGGCTCTGGGTAAAATAGAGGTACTGCCTCTCAATGGACCAAAAAAGCTGCTTGCCTAAAAACGCGAGTACATCACTGCCTTACGGCGAGGGGTAGCGTGTAGGCTTACTATTGTCCTTGCTGGTGTCCACAATGCCTTCGGCTATTCAGGAAAACATGCGACATTTCGCAATGCTCCTCGTAAGAATCTTTCTTCAGCTGGGAAGCTCACTCGCAAAATCGGGCGGTGAAACGGTACCTGCCTCTGTTGGTTGGTCAGGTCTCACGTGGCCGGACAAACAGGGAATAGCTCAGAGTGGGCCGCATGTTGTCCACGACAGCAAGACCAAGCTCAATACAGCACGGACCTGACCAGTAGCAGAGCAGAGTTGGAAAGAGGTTCCGCCTCAAAATAAAAAAATACAACAAAAAAATACAAAAATACGAAGTCAAAAAAATCGATCCTGCCGACCGTAAGAGGAGACAGAAAAAAAGATCCATTCCATACAATCGCCGCCAAATGCCATCGGGACAGCAGCCGTTTCCGCTTCGCTGGGCCACGCACGCGCATTTGTCTACCTGATCTCCTCTTTAGCTCGTTTGTTTCTGCATCACAACACAGCGACCTGCATCGCGCACGTCGCATCTTTCGCTTCCGACACGTCGGGCCGCCATTTCGACTGCCGTTTTCCCCCTTCTTTTCTTGTCGCTAAAAGGGACGGCCCTTATCCAGTTCCCAGCCCGCCATCTCGAGCGCTCATCGGCAATCATCGTCCACGTCATCCGGCCTCCCGTTCACCCCTGACCAGCGGCTTTCGGCCATCGGCCATCGGCCTGTCGTCGACCGCAAAGGCTGCACGACGTTCCTCACACCGCTCGCGACGGCAGACAAACTCAGCAACACATCACGGCCATGTTCTCCCCCCACGAAGGAGGCCCGGCCACGGCCACGCGCAGCCGCCGGCGACAGCGACCCGCCTCGTCCACCGACAGCCTACTGCAACAACAGCCAAAGGCTAAGCGCCAGCGCCTTCCCCTGACCGAGCAGCCCTTTAACAACACCCCCGAGGCTGCACCCGAGATGTTCCAGGTCAAGGCGGACAAGGCGGCCATGCTGAGCGTCAAGCGCGACGGCGTCGAAAACACCCAGCCGCCTGCTGTGGTCGCAACGCCCAAGAAGGAGCTGAGCGTGCGCTCAAAAAAGTCCAAGGCAGGCGAGCGGATTAGCAAAGGCGACGGGAGTGTGGTCTTGGTGCGTTCCCTCTCTCCTCCCTCGTCGCTGACGCGGCTAACGTGACGTACAGGCCAGCAACAGCGCATACACAGTGAGCAAGCTGCCCGCTCTACCAGAAAGGCTTCGGGCCGAGCTAGCTGGTGAGACTCCCTCTTCGAGACGCAAACTCCAGGGCCAAGCAGACGTTGAAGACTGACCAAGAGCCTATCTACGCAGGCCACCAGCATGGGTCCATCTACGCGAGCAACGGCTATGCCATCAGCCTCACCCATGCCCACGCCATCGTCTGGCCCTACTGCGCAAACAGCCCGTCCCCCGAGACCTTCACATTCGCGCTGCCCTATCCGTCAAAACACGCGTCCGACCCCCTCCCCCTCGGCGCCCTCGTGGCCCCGTCTGCGTCGTCCGAGGAGCCCGGCCTGATCGTCATCATGCCGACGACCGGCAGGGTCAGCTACTGGGAGTCCATCTCGAGCGCGGCCACCCTCGACTTCTTGCGCCAGCAGCGAACCGGCGTGGAAGACGTCATCCCCGGCATTTCCGCGACCGAATATGTAACCGAGATCATCAACGCCGAGCCTGCCGGCTTCATCCTCCTGACCAGCAACGGCCGACTCGCCTGCATGAACGTGCGCGATGCGCATGGACGGCCGGCCATCTCGGTGCAGTTCTTGCGAAGCGCCGGCCTGAGCGCCGTCTCGACGAGCTTCTTTAGCAGCATCCGCTACGCGCTGAAGCAGTCGGCAGCCCGGGAGGACGTGGTCGCCGTGCGGGCAGGCCCCGTATTCAAGGTCGGCGAGCGCACCGTGGTGGCCGCCAACTCCAAGGGCAAGTTCAGCGCGTGGAAAGTCCACCGCGGAGGCAGCTATGACACCGTACTCGACACAGACGCGCGGGAGCCCGTCATCAGCGCCATCCGGCAGTTCGACGCCGGCGTGGACGGCGTCGCAGCCGAGTCTTTGGAGCTGGTCGACTTCACCTTTGTGCCCAAGGGCATCGAGCGCAAATACACCGACGCTGTCCGGCTCAGCAACTTCACCGAGTCCGACGACGACTCTATACACCAGCTTCTGCTCTTGGTCTCCCTGCCGAGAAAGTCGCGAGCGCCATACTACCTCGTCGAGCTCATCCTCTCGCACGACTCGGCCCAGGTGGGCATGGTGCGGCCCATCACCTCTCTCACGTCTCCGATCAGCGCGCACCAGCAGTCCTTCGAGCAGCGCCCCCGTGTGTACCTGCCCAGGCCGGCCATTGTTGCCTACGTTGTGTTTGACAGGACCATCGTCATCGCCTCGCTTGCACAGCCTCCCGAGACTCCGGACTCTCAGCTGCAGGGTGAGGATAGGCACCTCCCTGCTACTTTTGAGGACGTCATCGATCTTCGCAACGACGGCACAGCGGAGATTGTCGGTTCGGGTGTGGAGGAGCCCTTGGGTGTCGGCTCGTCCGAGCTGGACGGCCCGGGGGCGGGCGTCGGGGGAACGCGTCTGCACCGTCACAAGACGAAGAACCCGGCTGCGGTCCTGATTGTCCGCGGTGTCGGCGTGGTCCGTCTGGCCACGATTGACGTCGACCGCTTCATTGGCGACAGGCCGCCCGAGGTGACGGCCAAGAGCAAGCTCGAGGAGGCCGTGTTCTTTGGCATCAAGGACGACAACCCGCTGGCCTTTGAGGGCAAGCGACCGTCGCCGTTCTCTGACGACGAGATCGGTGAGGCGGCCATGGAGCTGAGCCGCGACATTCTCGGCTCGAAGACGTCGTTTACGCCCAAAGTGCCGGCCTCGCTCGAGAGCAACCTCCGGACGCGCGCGGGCTATCTCACCCGGCTCGTGAAGCATCTCAGCGCACGGCACGTCCGGCTCAGCCGCCGCGTGCGCTGGAAGCTGCTGTGGGATGCGGAGAAGATGGCTACGGCGACGGATATGTGGCTCTTGCACGAGCAGTTCCTCGCAGACCGCGCGGACGGTAAGACGGCCGAGCGAAAGACGATCATCTCGGAGATCGTCGAGTACATCCACGAGGATGAGAAGAAGAACCCCAACCGCGAGGCCGGCGAGGTGGACCGCGTGCGACACTTTTTTGTAAACGACGTGTGGCGCATGGACCTATTCGTCGCGTGGGCATACGAGGTGATCAAATACGTCTACAAAGACCATCTCTTGGACGACCGCGGCGTGACACGGCTCATGTTCGAAGGCGTCCAAGTCAACTTCCGTGCGCTCAACGGTTCTGCAAAGTACCGCGAGGACAACCTGACGTTTTACGGCCTGGAGAACGAGGAGCTGGACTCGGGGATACTCGTGCAAGGCTACGAGGGCCTGCCGGAGCCGTGGACGTCGACGTACTTCATCACGAACAACGCAAAGCGGCTGGTGGACCTGTGCTGCAACTGGCTCGACCAGTTCTACCCGAACAAGGTGACGTCAGCAGCGGCGCCGGATCCGGGGCTGATCGAGTCGATACGGGAGGCGCTGCCGAGCCTGACAGACCGCTACCTGCTGGCGCTGCTGGAGCACTACCGGTGGACGCAGACGCGGGAGGCCGAGTCTGAGCGGCTGTACGGCGAGCGGTGTTCCAAGACGTACGTTGAGGACCGCTACTCCAAGGTGTACCGGCTCAAGAACTACGGGCTCTGGGACGACGCCATCGAGGTGGCCAAGAAACACCACTCGATCACGGCGCTGGCCGAGATCATGGTGGAGGAGGTGCGCACGCTGCGCAACGACGTGACCACAGTGGATGCGGGCACCAGCCGGGCGGCGGAGAAGCGGGCCGAGGCGCTCGCCAAGGAGCAGCGGATTGCCGAGTACTTTGAGCAGTACGGGAGGCCGTTTGCGTTTGCCGTGTACGACATCCTGCTCCGCGACGACGGGATCAAGGCGGTGCTGGACTTTCCGGGCGACAAGATCGGGTACGCCACCCAGTTTCTGCGGTCGAAGCCGGAGCTGGCCAAGATCTCGTGGATCAACGACGTGGAGCGCGAGCGGGACGTGGAAAAGGCGGCCGGCACGCTGCTGACGCTGGGCCTGGACCGGGAGCAGCAGCTGTGGAACAAGAAGATTGAGCTGAGCCTGGGCAAGCTGGCCCTGATGGCAGAGCAGGGGCCGACGACGACGACGACGACGACGACGACGACGACAGCAGGCGCTTTCGCCATGACTCCAGCGGCCGAGGCAGCGACGGCGGGCAGCATCGCTCGGGTAGACCGACAGCTCGGGATCATCAAGATCCAGGACCTGGTGTACAGCTGGGTGCTGCCGTCGATCGAGGCGTCGGTGGACGAGGCGGCAGAGCTGCAGCTGGCGATGGAGAAGCACGGAGGACGGATCCCGAAGCGGCAAAAGGCGCTGCAACACGTGTTGGAGGACGGACTGAGTCGGCTGTTGCGACACGAGGCGCTGGACGCGTTTGCGCTGATCGACGTGCTGACGCTGATGGACGCTCGGCGCGACGAAGTGCCGGTGGACCAGGACGTGTTCTATCTGGCGCTGCAGGTGGCCAACGGCGGACTGCGCGGCAGCGAGGAGCGACAGCAGGCACGGCGGCTGATCTGGCGGCGATGCTTTGCGCGGGACGACTGGGCGCAGATCAACAACACGCAGCTGCAGGACGACGAGTCGACGGCGACGGTGTTGGGGCTGACGGCCGTGTACACGACGGCATACGCACTGTGCATTGAACGTGAGTCTTCGGGCGTTGTTGTGGTCTGTGATATCGTGTTCCTGGGGCTGTGCTAACGGATCAGACAAAATCGATGCATCCGTCTCGTTTGCGGTGATCAAGCCGTCCGAGGCCCTCGGCGTGTACACGGACGGCGGCGATCCGGCGACGGCAGCACGCTTTGCCAACATGGAGGACGCGTTCCGCGAGAAGCTGCTGGACGCCATGCGGCAAGAAGACGCGGTTGTCCGGCGGTACATTGACAAGTGCCGGCTGGACGAGTGGTGTCGGGCGGCAGTGGAGGCGGCAGAAAAGGCGTGTCAGGCTGAGGTGGACCGGCTGACGGGCGGCCGAGAGGCTGTGACGGGGCCGGTGGCGCAGCCAAATGGAAATAAGCTGTTTGGGGGGCGGTCGTCGTAATGCAAGCGGGAGAGACTAAGAATGAAAGAAACAAGAAGGGAGGATGCACACGAAAGGAAAGGCTGAAGGCAAAACGAGGTTGGAGTAATAGGCGTTGGTGGACTGTGTACGGCCAGGAGAGACGGAACAAGAACCGGCTCTCCTGGGCCAGAAGAAAGTACCAGTCCTGTTTATCTTTCTTTGTTCTTTGTAGTTTACGGTTTCTTTTTGGGAGAGGGACGGGAGACGAACGGGGAGGAGGGAGAGGAACAAGAGAACGTTCTCTTCGTTCAGATGTATACATACACCCACGCATTCTCGTTTTGGTATACAAAGGAACGCGGACGAGCAAATGGCACGTCCTCGATGCAGACGACGACGCCGGTAGTTGTATCTTACGAGGATCACGAATGTATTACAGTGTATATACACCGTGCGTAGCCCAGAAAGCACCGTGCATGTCATTGTTGGAGAGCCTCGAACTCCGCAGACAAAGACCCGCGTGCCGCTAGCAAGACGGCTGTGGCCCAATCGATAATCACCCGTTAGTTTCACAATGGGGACGGCCAATTGGGCTGCGCCAAAAAAGTGGCTTCTGGCTGCAACCATTCACGATGCTCGTAATGTCGGTGTGCTCGGACAAAGGACGGCCAGGAGCAGCTGCGTGGCAGAGCGTCGAGCAAAGGTCTGTGATGAGAGACTTCTGCTGGGATATCTTGCATGCATACGGCGTAGTGAGATATGTAAGATATCTTAGCATGCATGCTCTGTACAGTAGCCCGTCTTAGCTCCTGCCACCGTAGCTCCTGGACGTTATGCTTGTGCCTGGCCTGTCCAATCGGGATGCGCCAGACAGCTGGCACGCATTGCATGGTCAGAGACGAACAGCAGCCGGGTGCTCTCCCTGACCTTCTTGCATCTCCCGTTCTCGTCCTCCGTCTGGTCCAGCGCCGCATCTCCCTCTCTTCTTTCCTCCCCTTCCTCCCTACGAGCATCGCCGGCTCGAGCTTCCACACGGCTAAAGCTGCAAGGTGTGGGGGGGCTTGCCTGCATTGGTAGGCTTTCGTAGCGTTGACTGGGGTATCGTGCATGCATGGCCCAGCCGTATTCTGCCCTTTCTCCTCTTCCGTGGCATCTCCTCTTTATAGGGGCGTCTGGAAAGTTTTACCGCCCGGGTTCCCCCCCCCCTTTGGTGCTCCTTTTTTTAGAGTTTTGCAGACTGGCAGTCGTCTGTTCCCTTCTGTTTTTTTTTTTTTTGCGCATACAGAGCTGCTCCGCAACCTGCACTCGCATTCCCGGCCCGAGTTACTAGCCCTGGCAAATGGTGCCCGGCTCTCTGTAGTTTGGTTTTGACAAGTTTGGGGTTTTTTTTTGTAAAAAAAAAAAGAAAAAAAAAATTTAAAAAAAAAAATCGAATTGGAACTATTTTATTACCCATTTCTTGGCTGGATGCAATTCGACACAGCCTCGCGCGATTGCCCGACAGTCGACCGGCGCTGGCCTGACTCATGCCTGACTCACGCCCCGGCCGCAAAAGGCCTGGCTGCTATCGGTCGAGGCTCGATGCTGCCAGGGGTTGGATCTGCCGTTCTGCGCGGCTGGCGGCGCAGGCCCTTTTTGCCGTACACGGCTCGTATTCACTGCATGCAACTGGCATCTTACGATGTCTACTACTACGAGTATGTACGGAGTAAGATACGATGCGCCTGTGGGCGCGAGACACGGCCTCCTCTTGCACAGCGCCCAATGCTGGCACAGCACAGCAATGCGCAGTGATGCGTGGCTGCATTTGGGCACCGAGCCGCCCTCGTGCCGTCTTCTCATTTGCTGTCTCTGCTGAGACACGCCTGTTCCCGCCGGCTCGATGCCCTCTTATTTGCTGTATTTTCCGTCCCCCAGTAAAATACGCAATCCTCTGCGCCAAAAGGAGTGGCCCACTCCCATTTCCTCGGCCGACTCCACCGGGTGGCCCTCTTTCCCCCTTTCCCTCCTGGCCTTGTGCACAACCTGCGGTTCCCTCCATGTCACCCGGCCAGAGTGTGCGACGCCGTGCAGACGGACGAGCGACCGGGAACAGGAAGAGCAAGAGGCAAAAAGGAAGAGGAAAAAGAAGCTGCGAGGAAAGAGCCAACCAGAGGACAATGGCAAAGTCTGCCGTCAGCACGGCATTATGACCCTTGTACCGCTCATGCACTCGCACCTGCCCAATTGCGCTGCTAGCTCTGTTGCCCTGAACCACCCCGTTCGTGCCAGCGCCCATCGCGCTATCTTACTATGTACCTGTCACCACGCCCTTGTACTCCGTACTGCCTGTTCCTCGGCCACTGCAAGGTACCTCACAGCCCATAAAAATCCAATCTGTTGGCCCCAGCCGCTATTGTCTGGGCCCTGCCACTGCCATCGGTCGCCCCTTCTCCATTTTCCCCTTCGGGTACTGTCGTCTCTCTTCCCTCTCCTTTTCCGTCTCTGCCTCTTTTCTGCTTCTTCTCTTCTCCCAGCCTTCTGCTCGAGCATGCTCTCTCTCCTTTCCCCCCTCTCGCATCCTCTCGCTCCTCTGCACGTCTCTCTCGCGCTTCTCTGCATCCTGCAAGGCCACTGAGGAATGCCGCTTTCCCCCTCCTGACCGCCTGTTCCATAATTCTCGACCCCCCAGCCAGCCAACCAACAGCTACCGCCAGTCCTGTCTATTTCGGTAATAGACCCAAATACGACAGCACAGGCAACACACACAGCACACACAACACACACAGCACACACAACACACACAGCACACACAGCCAGACACTTACTCCTTTCCGTTCCAAAACGC
>JANSMH010000293.1:0-30814 GCA_029299595.1 Grosmannia serpens
GGGGGGGGGGGGGGGGGGGGGGGGGGGAGAGAGGGGGGGGGGGGGGAGGGAGGGAGAGGGAGAAGGAGAGGGAGAGGGAGAAGGAGAGGGAGAGGGAGAGGGAGAAGGAGAGAGAGGGAGAGGGAGAGAGAGACAGGACAAACCCAGTATGAAAAGCCATACATGGTCGTATGGGAGACACGGCAAAGGACAGAGACTCGATAGAGACGGAACGAGACGGAACCAGACGGAAAGACGGAAAGACAGAAGACGAGAATATCAACGACTACGGACGCTCACTCGCTCTCCCAGACACGAGAAATTCCCCCCCCAAGAGACGGCAAAAGGGAGAAAGGGGGATCTGACCATGGTTCCGTTCGTATTGTGCCTCATTTGCCTCTGGAGGGCCGTCCAGGGGAAACAACGCGATTCTGTGACGTCATGGCTGTCGTAACGTTGGATGATACGGTAGCATGGCACGTGATGCACGTGCGGGCAGGCACGTGCACGTCCGCTCAGCCACGCACAGCCACAGGAGTAGTACACAGGACGTACCCATTCACGCGGTCCTGGCAACTTCACGCGGTCCTGGCAACTCACGCGGTCCTGGGCAACGACCACACGCCCGCCACCATGACAACCACGAGTGCGTCGCCGCGCGCTGCGATTCCGGGGGACGCGCTGCGGCCGCTGTCGCCGGCGGCGGTGTCGGCGTCGTCGCGGGCGGCATCGGGGCTGCCGTCGCGGCCGCTGCCGTCGTCGACGGGCAGCAGCACGGCGGCCGTGGCCGCGGCAGCGACTGCACGCACGGCGACGGCGACGGCGGTGCGGCGGCCGGCCATCACGATGGACGTGGCGGAGCGGCTGAACGAGGAGGAGAAGAACAAGTACATCAAGGGTGGGGGATCGATCCTGTGCCCATTGCCCATACCAGCTTGTCTGCCCCGTCCCCCCCCCCTGCTAACTCCTCCACTCCTCCAGGCAAGGAGCTCGGCGAGGGCACGTACGCGGTCGTGTTTGAGGGCCGGCTGCGCACGGACCCGACGCGGCTGGTGGCGATCAAGAAGATCAAGGTGCAGAAGGAGTACAGCGACGGGATCGCGCCGGACGCGGTGCGCGAGATCCGCTGTCTGCAGGAGCTGCGGCACGCCAACATCATCCGGCTGCACGGCGTGTACAGCACGCGCGACCAGAACCTGCACCTGGTGCTGGAGCACCTGCCGCGCGGCGACCTGGAGATGCTGATCCGCGACACGGCGGCCGTGCGCTACGGCGCCGCCGACATCAAGGCCTGGATGGGCATGCTGTGCCGCGCCGTCGCCTTCTGCCACGACCGCGCCGTCCTGCACCGCGACATCAAGCCCAACAACCTGCTCGTCGCCGCCGACGGCGCCCTCAAGCTCGCCGACTTCGGCCTCGCCCGCCCCTGCGCCGACCCCTACCGCCCCATGACCGCCAACGTCATCACCCGCTGGTACCGCCCGCCCGAGCTGCTCTTCGGCGCCCGCCACTACGCCGGCGCCGTCGACGTCTGGTCCGTCGGCCTCGTCTTTGCCGAGCTCGTCATCCGCAACCCCTACCTGCCCGGCAACACCGAGGTCGAGCAGATCGCCCTCGTCTGCCGCGCCCTCGGCACCCCCACCGAGGACAACTGGCCCGGCGTCTCCCGCCTCGACGCCTACGCCGTCCCCACCGACCGCGTCTATCCCGTTCCCACCCGCGACGTCTTCCTCGGCCCCTTTGGCACCGTCGGCCCCGACGGCGTCGACCTCCTCATGCACTCCCTCGTGCTCGACCCCCGCCGACGCATCTCCGCCCGCGGCATGCTCCAGCATCCCTGGTGGCATGTCGATCCTCGGCCGACCCCCGTCCAGGACCTGCCCCGACGCCACGTCCCCGCCGACAAGGAAAAGGAGCGCATGGCCGCCGACCTCAAGCGCCGTCCGGGCGTCGTCGGCGAGGAAGACCGGGGGGCCAAGGTTGCCCGGCGGTTGGATTTTGGGAGAAAGCAGTAGACCCGGATTTGGCCTTCTGATAAGTGCATCTGTGGATATGTGGATATCGTTACATCCAAACTCGCTATATGCATGTGATGTCTGCTCGCTGTCTGCTCGCTGTCTCCTCGCTCTGCTCGTCCTCGTTCTGCTCTTCTCTCCATCTGTCTGCCCCCCCCCCCCCCCCCTTACATCACTACACACTCCAGCCCGTACATGGCCCGCTCCACGTCCCGCTTCACCTGGTACCAGTCGGCCCGCCGCTCGGCAAACTCGTACACCTCCTCGGCCCGGAACACGCCGCCAAACCGGTCGTTGTCCGCAATGATCACCGCCATCTCCTTGGCGTGGTGCTTCGCGTCGATCAGGTACAGCTGGCTCAGCTCGCGCAGCGCCCGGAAGTACGCCAGCAGGTCCGCGTTGCGCAGCGTGCGCACATAGTCAAAGTACAGCGTCATGTCCGCGATCACGTGCACCGCCCCCGCCATGCTGATCCGCTGCCGCTTGAGATGCTTGCACACCGCCGTGAACAGCCGCAGGCCCACCTCGCCGTTGAACACCTCCAGCATCGTCTTCTCCGTGCTGCCCTTGAGCATGTTGGTGTGGCCGCGCACGAGCTCCACCACCCGCTGCGCCGTCCGCGTCGGCCCAATGTCGCACACCGCCGACGAGCTGCCGCCCGCGCCCGCGCCCGCAGTCGCCGAAGCCGACGCCGAGGCCGAAGCCGACGCCGAGCTCGATGCCGACGCCGCCGCTGCCGCAAACGCCGAGATATCGCCGCCCGCCAGCGCGCCGGCCGGAGACGACGCCCGCTTCGACTTGGGCGTCGACGTGCCCGCCGACTGCAGCCCCACGCCGCCGATCACGCTGGCCCGCGCCCCGTTCAGCGAGAACAGGAAGCCCTCGGCCGCCGCCTCCGCCGCCTCCGGGTAGTAGTCCGTCGGCTTCTGCGTCGTCGCACAGATGTACTCCACCTCGTCCATCAGCACGTCGATGCCCTTGTTCAGTCCCGCCGCCACGCTCTCGTCGATCATCTGCTCGAACCGCTTCTTCGCCAGCCCGGCCGCGTCCAGAAAGTCGTTGCGGTCTGCAATCTTCGGCCCCGCCAGCTGCTGCTCGTAGAACACGTCGATCATCTGCGAGATCAGGTCGCCCACGTTGACCAGCTCGATAAACGTCATCAGAGGCGCCACGCCTGCATTCCCTTTTGTTCCTCCATCGCCACCACTGCCCCCAACTCCTCCAACTCCCGCCGCCCGCGGATTGTACTGCGACAGGTGCTCCACCGCCCGGTCAAAGCCCTGCTTCACGTGTCCGTTGCCCAACACCCGCAGCAGCTCCACAAAGATCGACGCGCACTGCTCCCGCGCCTCGCCCGCCGCCCGTCCGTCCAGCTGCACAAACACCGCCGCCCGTCCCAGGCTCGTCTTGGCCGCGTGCACCAGGTTGAGCGCCATCTCGATGCTGAACAGCGACCGGATTCCCTCCAGCCGCGTCGCCATCAGCGCCGCCTTGGCCGCCAGCTCGTCGTCCGGCGCCTTGTCCGGAAGAGGGCCGCCACCTCCCGGAGCTTGCGGCGGCGGCGTCGTCTGGCCCGACGAGGCTGCCGTCTGCGCTGGCGCTGAAGCCGGCGGTGCCGAGCTGCCGGTGTTCGTAGAGCTGCTGCCGCTGCCGCTGCCGCTGCCGCCGCCACCGCCCCCCAGCAGCTGGCCGGGCAGCACCGTCACCGGCATCATCACCACCTTCTTGAACGAGCTGAGAAAGTCCTTCTTCACCTCCTGCCGGTTGAAGCTCGCCATGTAGAACGACTCCACGCTGGCGTCCTGCTCCGACAGCTTCTTGTCCCACTCGCCCACCTCCGCCTCTGCGCCTTCCCGGAAAAAGTCCAGCTCTTCCTGCAGGTAGAGGTCGAGGTGCGGCTCAAACGTCTTGTACGCCATCTCCTTGGCCCTGCGCCCGCGTCCACGCAGCGTCCAGCCGTCCGCGTCGTCCGCCGCGTCGTCGTCATCGTCGTCGTCGTCGTCGTCATCGTTGTCGCCATCATGCTTGCCGTTGTCGTTGGTCGCCTCGCCGAGGCCGCCGAGACTGCCGGCACCTATGCGGCCGTACAGGCTGCGCGTGTGCTCTGCTCTCTTTCTGCCTGCCGCCGATGAGTGCCCGCCGCCTGTCGATGCTGTTGTTGTTGCTGCTGCTGTTGCTGCTGCTGCCGCTCTTGCCGCCGCCCTGGCTGCCGCCGCCGCTTCCTTCTTCTCCGCCTCGGCCCCCTTGGGCGGCTCCAGCGCCTGGAAGAACTGCAGGCACTGCTCAAACAGGCCCGACACCGCCTTGAGGTATGCCGGCATGCTGCGCTCGTGTGTCTCGTCCAGCAGCGGCGTGATGTACTCCATCACAATGTCCTCGCGCACCTTGTCGACAAGGGCCCAGAACACCGCCGACGGCCGCGGGAAGATGCGCCCGATCACGACGCCCTGCTCGTTGACCTTTTCCGCCAGCCGTGCAAAGAACTGCCGCGACGGCTCGAGCGTGATGATCTCATCCGCCGTCGGCTGCGCGTCGTGCGGGCCCGCCGCGCCCCCCCAGCCCGACGCCGTCCCTGCGGCTGCTGCCACCGCCGCCGGCGCCAGTCGGATGCAGTCCATGTCGTTGCTGGGCGCCACCTCGCGGTCCTGGAAGAGCGGGTGCTTGTGCACAAAGAGGTCGACGCCCGCCGTGCTGCCGTTGAGCACGTCCAGCACGCTGGCATACTTGTGCATGCGCCCGTCCACGTCCCAGAACTCGTAGCCCTGCTCAAACTCGCGCAGCACCGCCGCCTCAAAGATGCTCACCATCGTGGCCAGACGCTCCTCGCGCTGCTGCCAGCCCTGCGCCCAGTCGCTGTGCGCAAACCGCCGCAGGCTCGCCAGCATCCTCGCCTGTCGCTCCGGGTCGCGGAACACCTTGAACACCGCCGGATCCGCGTGGCTCTTGGCCCGCACCAGGTCCAGGTAGAAGGGCGCCAGCGCCCCGTACACCCGGCCGTACTCCTCGCGCGCGTGCCCGCGGATGCTGCGCACGCTCTTGAACACGTCCAGCAGTGCCTCCGTGTCCTGCAGCGGGTCTGTTGTCGGTCGCCGCTGCGGCTTGTCTGCTGTTGCTGCTGCTGCTGCATGGGCCGCCTGGCTGCCGCCTCCCTCAATCGCCAGCGTCTCAAACCCGTCACGAGCCTGCTCGAGCTTCTGCTGCTGTTCCAGCTGATGCTGTCGCAGCAGGAGCAGCTGTCTTCGCCGCTCCTCCTCGAGCGGCGCGTCAAACAGCGTCGTGCTGCCGCTGATGTTTCTCCCCGGTGGCAGTATGCCGCTGCCACGCCCGACTGCTCCCGGCCCGGCTGTGGCGACGCCACCGGCCGCCGCCGCCGCTGCCGCCGTGTCGCGTCGCCGTCGGGCCACTGCCTCTTCAAACCGCCGCCGCGCCTCGGTCTCGTTCCAGCAGCCCATGCTCTGCAGCCGGGACACCCACCGCGTGTCGTCGTAAACCATTTCGCGGAAGCGGCGGCTTATGCGGGCGAAGCGCATCAGGTCTGCCACGGGGAGGTGGTCTAGGATCGTGGCAATGATCTCTGTGCAGAGCGGAACGCGTTCGGTCAGCAGGGAGAGACTATGGAAGCTTCCGGCCAGCAAAAGCAGACTATGGGCTGCCGACTGACTGACCTGCTGGCAAGATGCCCTTCGGGTCGATCTCGATCTCGGCCGCCCGGAGCACGCCCAGGATACCGCTGTGCCGTTTCGCCGCGGCAGCGCCCACCTGGCGACCGCCGCCACTGTACCGGTTGGAAGGCATAGCTCGCGCTGTGTCTGGGAGCTTGCACAAAAACAGAACAAAAAGCCAAACGAGCTTTGCCACGTGCTTTTGCTAAACAGTCATCCGCAGAGATCACGGCGCGTAGGCAATGCGGCGCGAGAGATGCCACAGCCAACGCCAGACCATCGGATTGTGTCCTGCCCCGTTGTCGAGAGATGATGCTCAGTGCAGGTCGTCGAGATGTCGAGATGTCGAAATGTCGAGATGTGAGAGTTTAGTAATAAAACGGTGGTGTGGTTAGCATGAGTAAACCAGTTCCAGCCAGCTATCACAGCGGGGGAAAGAGCCCCCCAAAATTTAAAGCCTAAAAGGGCGGCCGCAAGGGGCGTCACTTTGCCTCTTCGGGCAGGGGCCCGCAACAACGGGCTGCTCGTATTGCCCCTTGTCCAGCCAGCTGGCAGCTGTTGGCAGCTGGTTTACAGCATTGCCATTCCCCTATTTTGCTCTCCACACAACAGTCTGCATGTAATCCGTAGCCAAATGGCTGTTTATGCCCTCGATATTGCATACATTGCAGCCGGCGCAACAGCCGCCCCGCCGCCCGCCTTATTGCTGCCTCTCTTCCGCCGCACTCGCTGCGAGATGCCGCCGCACATACACGTCGTTTCGCAGCCGCTCTCCGTTCGCCACGTCCGCCGCCGCCGCCGCCGCCGCTGACTGCCGCGCCGAGCTGCCAAAGAGGCAATTCCACAGGTCGGCCTTGGCCACCTCCTCGCCCGCCATCTTGCCTTTGCTCATCAGCTTCGACAGCTGCGCCTGCTGCAGCTCCAGCGAGTTGGCCAGCTCCAGGTTTCTGTCCAGAAGCTCGGGCGTCGACTCCGCCGCCTTGCCTCGCAGGTTCCGTCCCATGTGTTCCATTCGTCGCTGCACCGACAGGTCGTAGATGGACTCCTCCACCGTGCCGTCGACAATGTAGAGCCACACGGTCGTCTCGTGCTCCTGTCCGATCCGGTGCACCCGTGCAATGGCCTGCAGCTCCAGCGCCGTGTTCACCAGCGGCTCGCACAGAATCACGTGGTTGGCGTTCACCAGGTTGAGCCCGCTGGAGTGTGCCCGCGCGTGCAGCAGAAAGCACTCGATGCTCGGGTCCTCCCGAAACTTGGCAATCCCGTTGCGGTCGGCGAACCGCGAGAAGCCGATGTGGTGGCGCGTGAATGCCTGGGCCAGAATCACGAGGAATTCCGGGAACCTACACCCGTCAGCGATGAAACAGATAGACCGCAGAGTGAACGGCGTACTGCGAGAACACAATGGACTTGGTCCCAGGATCCGATGATCGCAGCCACAGCAGATGGCGAACCAGCGTGTCCACCTTGGTCGTAAAAGACGGGCCGGGCAGCTCCATGTCCAGCTGGTCCGCGCTGAAGTTGGAATAGATGCCCGTCTTTTTCATCCGCCCGATCTGCTGTCCCAACTGCTTACCATCGTCCCCTCTGCCGCTACTGCTGCTACTGCTGCTGCCGCTGCTGCTGCTGCTGCTGCTGTTGCTGCTGCTGCCGCTGTAGCCATCGCCGTCATTATCGACATTGTCGTCCTCGGCTGCGCTCTCGCTGACCACCTTGAGCTCCTGCGGCTTCAGCATAATGTCGTGCAGGTTGGCCATGCTGAGCCCGCGCTTGCACATCGGACAGTTATGATGCGCCTGGAACCAGGCCGTCATGCAGTCCTTGCAGAACTGGTGGCCACAGACCGTCAGCACGCCCACCACAAACGTCGACTGGCAGATGACGCAGAGCCGCTGCTCGTCTTTGGCGTCTGTCTCCTTGAGGTGTATCACTGCCACGATCCGGTCAGAGAGAGGGTTGTCATGAAAGGGGGCCAAGAAGCCCCCAAGTGTGGCACATCCACATCCACATCCACATCCACATCCGCTGGGGTCACTTACAATACCGGTGCTTCGACTCTGCCGTCGCCAGCGCGTTGCTCAGATTCTCCTCGTCCCGGCCGGCAGCCGCAATGGCCGCGGCATCTCGCACGCCCTCGTATGGAGCCACCATGTCCGACACGATCTGCAGCTGGCGGTAGAACGCAATGCGTGCATTGAGCGCGCTCCGCACCTTGCTTGCCTCCTTTTCAAGCATCGTGATCGCCTTGGTCTGCTCCGTCTGCTGCTCCTGCGTGTTCTTCAGCCGCTCCTGGAGGCAAGCCAGCTCAATGTGGGCCCGGTGGTTTCCGCTGCCCGCATGCAGACGCAGCCCTACAGATTCGCGCAGGCGCACCACTGCTGCCCGCAAGGACCACCGCTTCGGCTGGCCCTTCAGCTGTGGAGCGACGTCCTTCCGCTCCTTGAACAGGCGCATCATCAGCTCCGGTGCAGGCCCCTCGCCGTTCTTGGCCAGCCGAATCGCGGCCTGTTCTTCGTATTTGGCCAGCTCGCTCGGCGCGATGCCCGAGAGCGCAACGTGCCGGTCGCTGATGGCGGCTCTGAGGATGGTGAGATACGCCTGGATCTCATCCTGCACCCTGGTCGAGTTCTCGTACTCGTCGCCGGTGATCTCGACCTCGTCGCTCTCGTCTACCAGATCCCTGAGCAATAGCTGTATGACCGCCTCGCGCCAGCTGTCTATCTGGTTTGCCTGGTCGTTGAGCAGTCCGCCAAACTCTTGCAGCTCCTCGGCCGTGCGATACTCCTCAATGCCGCTTCGCTCCGCAAACACGCACTCGGGGATCACCGCGAAGCTCTGTGTGGCCGCCTTCCCCGAAAGCTCGGCCATCTTCCGCGTGGCCTTGCCGCGGTTCTCCTGCAGGATTTCTTGCCGGACACGTTTGGCCCGCTCGTATCCCTCCGTCTCCAGCTTCTCCAGACGCAGAAACTCGTCTGAGCCGGGTGCCGTCATCTCCGCGTTGGACTTGATCTGGAAATAGGCATTGGCACAGAAGAATTCGGCCCTGTGCTGGATCTCGAGTCCATATCGCAGCTCGCGCTGCGCGTCGCCAACACGTCCGCCCGCCGCCTTATCTTGACCATCGGCGTCGTCTTCGTCGCTCTCGCTGTCGTCGTCGTATTTTCCAGGCCGCCGTTTCTCGCCCGCCTCTTCCCCCCCGGCCTCTTTTGCCCTTTCCACCTCCGACTTGAACTTCTCCCGGGCCGACTGTACCATGGCCTCGCTCTCCTTCAGCACTCCCTGCCAAATTTCAAGTGCTTCCCGCACTCTCGGGGAGTTTTCCAGCATCTGGCCTCGCTTTAGTTTGTGTGCTAGTAAGGCCCGCCTGTCGACAAGCAGCGAGCTTTCGCTCAACTCAATCATCGCATCCAGAACCTCGGCCAGAGTTCTCATGGGGCCGGCCCGATGGCCGAGTGCCCGGCGGTTCTGGTCGCCAATTTCGGGATGAAGCGCCGTCTGCCGGAGACGATTCAGGGCCGCCCGCATAGCCTCCTGAACAGCGGAGTCATCGGGGTCCCAGTCAGGCCGCAAGGGAGCTCCGCGGGCGTCCAGTCCGCATGCCTCGGCAAGTTGCTTGAATAGGCTCTGGTAGTGCTGCTCTTCTACAGCTGTGAACGGCATCGTGATGACATATCGTTTCTGTGGCGGGATAGACAGCTCGTCTCCAACGACTCGCTTCGTGTTACGCATGGAGATTCGAGAAAAGAGGTTTCGAAATACGGCTTTGTGGGATCTGGTGAGGTCCTGCCATACCTTTGGGATAGATGCATATGGCTCGTAGCGGAGGAACACCAGCAAGCCCCACAGATCTGAACGCGTTAGAAATGGGAGGGGACTGAAGAGAACGAAACAGGAGCGTCCACGTATACTTGCCTTGGATGTCATCCTTCACAGGGGTGCCCGTCACTCCCCATGCATTGACACGAGGCACCACCCGCACAACGGTAGCAGCATTGCTTACACCGCTCTCGATCTCCTGCGCCTCGTCGAGGCAAACGCGCCACCAGCTGAGCTGAACAAGCGGAGAGCGTGGCCGTGAGCGCTTGCGTGCTCCCCGTAGGTCACGCTCGGGAGGCTCAACGGCAAAGTGCAGCTCAGACCGGAGGTCGCTATACGTCGTTATAACTACGTCATGGACGGCAAGTTCTTCCACCATGGCAGCCTCACTACTGTCATCAGGGCACGATTTCTTCATGCCTCCATACACCATGACTTTGAGATCGGGGGCATGTCTGTTGAGCTCGGACATCCACTGGCTTCTCAGCGCCGGCGGCGTGACAATCAGGGTAGCACCTATTGGCCGCGGAAGCTGCGTCGTGGGCGAGCTCGCATTTCCCGCACTGGCCGCCGCGGGCGACAATGGTGGGACGGGAGGCCGGCGGTGCAAGAGGATGAGCGAAATCATCTCAACCGTCTTCCCGAGCCCCATCTCCTCAGACAGGATGCCGCCCCGGATGGTCCTCTCGTTTGCCTCAAACACCGCAGGATGTCTCGTGACTACTCCAAACAGGTTGCTTATGAAACAGGGCTCGCCGTCCACATCCGTGGCACGTACAAAGTGTGAAGTGGCCTGTTGGTCAGAGAACGGCTCGTACGGTATCACGCCTGACTCGCCGTCACCGCAGTCCGACGTCCATTGGACGCCCTCCCGGTTCAGCAACCAGCGGGTAGCCCTGCGCTGAAAGGGGAAGAGCCTGGCCGTAAGCTCCGGCACGTGTAGCGGGTCATCCTCGTCGGACCCGTCTTTGGGCGGAACATTGGCCGCCTCGTAAAAATCCTGCGGAGACCCGTATTTCTGGGCACCGGACAGGCGGTCCTGTGGGACGTCTGGAAAGAACATGGCCAGCATGCGTCGTCGCAGCTCCCGTTGTGATTCCACATGCAGGTATCCGCCCACGAAGGAGCTCGTGTTCCATCGAAGCTCCAGATCGATGGCTAAAGAAGCCTGTCCCTCTGAAACGTGCACTTTCAGGCACACAGATGTCCAGAGGAGCCCTGGATCTGGTGGGTCTGGACCGATCTTGTTGGCAGCCTTCAAAATAAACACATCCTCCACGTCCAAGGGTCCGAGCTCATCAGGTGGTATTGTCACTTTCGCATCTCCGCCAATACGTCGTCTATCTCGCGTAGTGATGGCGAGGCCCTCTTTCTCTCGATACAAAAAGATAAAGTCCCGGTTGGCGTTACGCAGCGTAGCTTGTTCGGCAGCAAAACGGTTTCCCAAAACTGGCTTGGTCACGACTATCGATCGGCGAGAAACGGGAATATACGAGTCGTCGGCGTCGGAGTCCGTCCTGGGTCGCTTCGCAGGCCGCTCACTTGGCTTCGTCTTCTCTTTCGGGTTCGAATTCGACTTGTCGGAGCCGTCTTGGACAATAAGCGAGACATGATTAACGAGGGCGAGAAACGGACCAGCTATTAGTAGTTAGTGGCCGAAGGGACAGTAGTATAAGCGAAAAAGGTATAGGGAACAGATGCCGCTGCTGGTATTTGATACATGATTTTACGAAAGAATTGGCATGGCCGAAAGCCAATAGTGTATGCGAAAAACAAGAATCGGGCAAGCCTTACCGTTATGGATGGGGGCAGTTGGAGGCGATGGAGGTGCTGAAGGCGCTGGAGGCGCTGGAGGCTGGCGACGAGCCGACCTGGTAGCTCTGGACGTTGGCAGACGTGAAGACATCGGAGGTATTAAGTGTTGTTCGATGGGAGGGGGGTGGGACGGTCATCCGGACGTTAATCCTATGGTGGAGGAAAGAGAAATACGGAAAGGGAAGAGGAGGGGAAGTTAAGATACAACAAGTAGGTAGAGGTTGCCGCTCAGGGCGCATCTGTTGCTTATCGCTATCGCCTGCCATAACGCGCCTGTCATTTAATAGGCGCGTTGCTGCCTGCGGTGTCGGGCCCATATAATCGGATCTACAATGTTCCGGCTCCGGACAGATTTTCCAGGCGCTCAGTTTGCTTTCCCGAACGACATCACCACGAGCACATGACTGGATACAGAGGAGGCTTCGGTGCGCCAATTGCGGTAGGAAATCTCCAGCTTCTGTTTCGTTTGGATTTTCTTTGATTCTCCTTTCGAGCTACACATAGCTGTGCCGCATCTGGGAATCCAAGAGGTGGTCTGCCTGTAGAAGCAGAGTCGGTACGTTCCGTGAGCTTTCTCGACTTTGCCCCACGACCCCCTCTCTCTCTCTCTATGTGTGTATGTGTGTGTGCGTATGTGCCCATGCTTCTGTCAGCAGTATCAGAGCCCGGTTTGCGAGGTCCTGTATGCTGACTGTCAGAACGGCAACAGCCGCCATAGCGATGAGCTCCCTACGGACAATACGGCCCACGCTGAGCTGTCTGCTCACGCCGAGATGGGCGCCTGCTGCCACGGCACAACTCCTGCACCCGGCACGGCGGTGGGCACACAAAGGGTCTGTGGCGGCGGCGGCGCCGAGAAAAGCGTCCTCGCTGGCGGACAACCGCATCCCCGCGCCGATCCCACTCGTGCCCGACGTCACCACGTTCCTGACCGTCATCGGCCGCAACATGAAGCAGCACGCGGCCAAGTTCCCGACGTGGGAGGCCCTCTTCACGCTGACGTCGACGCAGCTGCGCGAACTGGGCATCGAGCCGCCGCGTGACCGGCGGTACCTGCTGCGGTGGTGCGAGCGGTTCCGCGAGGGCCGGTTTGGCATCGGTGGCGACTTTGCGCACGTGCACGGCGGCGTGGCCGAGCTGCGGGTGCGCGAGCAGGTCGACGAGGCAGATCCGCTGCGGGTGCACAAGACGGTGGTGAACGTGGACGTGCCGGCACCGGTACCAGACGCCGAGGCGGAGGCAGACGCACAGGGCGAAAAGCCAAGTCCGGCCGCGCCAGCCAGCGGCCCGGAAGCAGCCACCCGCGTCCGCGGCTACAAGGTGGTCGGCGCCCGCACGGTAGCCGGGCCTTTTGCGCTGCCGCTCAAGGCGGGCAGTGGCGCACGCGTGCAGGTGACGGAGGGTATGTGGGAAGACAAGCGGGGCCGCAAGATCGACGGTGGTGAGCGGCGGCGGGCCGAAGTGCGCTTCAAGCGGCAGGCAGCCGAGCGGAAGGCGCTGCGCGAGTAGCGGGGATGATGACTCCCTGGAGGCGACAGCTTTGCTGCCCGCCCCCCTTCTCTCTCTCTCTCTCTCTCCCCTTTGTCGTCCCTCCCATGTCTGGCTCGCCAGTTCCGGATGTACTATTTACAGACGCAAGCATGTACAATAACCATACCACATCTCAGTGTTGCATAGAGGAGGAGGCGCTAAAAAGAACCAAAGAGCAGAAAAGGAATAAAATCATGTTGCCCATGTCCGTTTGGGTGGCAGGACAGCGTCACACTAAGTCAGCCATAAATCCGGGCGTCGCATTCAGGCTGCCGGTAATACGCGACGGAAGGAGGCGCGGCTGGTGGATGACTGAATCCTGACACATAAAGTGCCCGAGGGTGTCGTCGCAGTGCAGAAACATGGTGAGATGGGGACAGCCCATGTCGTAGCAGCGGCCGTCTTACGTCTGCCAGGCGCCCGGGGCGGCATAGCGCAGCGTGGCAGTGTTAAGCTATCTCGCATGCATGCATGCAGCCAGTTTCAGCCCTGTCAACCGTCGCAAGACGCAGTGATCGGGTAGAGACGTCGTCGTGACGCGAACTCCGACTCTGGGGGTGGTCTGATACACAACAATGGCGTCATGATTGTGAGCAGACCATCCATCCTCTCCAGCACAACGCCTCTAGCGCCTTGCAGGCGAGCTCTGCCCTAAGAGGCCGCTCCCGTTACCGAGGGCTCGGGAGGGTCAGTGTCGAGCTCTGTCTGTGGTGCTCCTGTCCGCCCGTTGCGCTGCAGCAATGGGATGGTGGTGAGAAGGATGGGGTGCGCGGCTTGCCAACACGCCTGGCCGGATGGCATGGCATGGGTCTGATTTGCTCCAGGACTGTCACATCCGCGCCCGGTTGTGCGCTGTCAGGCTATCTGCGAGTACTCCTCCCTCGTCGGTCTACCTCCCGACGGACCGACGGTATAAGCAGTCGCTGATCCATCGTCGGCAAAGCCGATACCACCGACACACACAGAAAAGGGGGTCAGGAGCGGAGCGGGGGGGTGGGAGCGGAAGGAAAAGCCGACCTCTCTGCTCGGCTCGGGGGTTAATGACGTCTCCGGCTCCAAAGTCTATCTTGTGCTTTGTAATGCAGTTCGGAAGTAGCGCCGTTCGATCAGGCAGCAACGCCTCCCCCAAGAATTTGGGGAAGGGAGACCGGGGATATTCAGCAGTACGAGTAGCCTGGAGAAACGGGTTAGTGAGGTCGCACTAGCACTGGGTGACTCATTGGGGCACCTCCACCCACTAATAGCGGATGCCACACCAAAAGTCTGCGTTGCCGATCCGTCTGAGCGACCCTTGTGACTTGTTCCCCTGACTTTCTCCGCGGATTTTCTGCCGTCTCTGGGCTCGTTTCTGTGTTCCAGCAAAAAACAACAAAACGCCTCCGCGTTAGACCAGCCGGCTAGCATCGCCACAATTCGTCTCGGGGCACTCTTCTGCTCACCTGGGCCTGCCATTCGCAGGAATTTCGGGAGCAGGCAGATAAGATGCATTCCTCGTATGGACAGGCTAGGACATTGTCCTAGGCCCACGTACGTCGTAGCTGCTGCATTCTCGCTTTCGTACTCCTAAATCGGACACTCCGCTAGCCAGATCCGGCACTGATACGTCCGATTAAGGTTTGGGGTCCCTTTCTGCAACTTCTTGGCGAAGCATGTCCACTCGGTCTACGCAATAACTGGACTCGCACAGAAGCGTTTGTGGGATGCCTAGCGAGACGGTTGCCTCAACAAGAAATTGAGGTATTAATACTCCGCAGCGCCTCCAGGAACTAGCACGGCTTTACGGGTTCGAGAGGTTAAGTAGAAAAGGAACGAGTAGCGCGGAAAGATGCCAGTTACTTAAGATACATTACGTATGCAGCGCGTTGCCAGAAACCAGTCATTTCACCCTCCCCTGTACCGTTGTACTTCTGCAGAAAAGACACAAGTCCGTCGAATGGGGAGAAATGGCTCTGGCGGTGGCGCATGCCGCTGCGTAACGGGACCCACCCCCTGTGTTTTCTTTTTTCCTCTTCTACGCCCGGTGAGGCTGACCAGCCTTGAGTAGCAGTGAATGACGGGGCCGTCGGGGTGTTGGGGCCTGTTGGAGCCTGTTGCAGCCAGCTAGGATCACATGGAAGACAGGAAGTTGATTAAGGCGGCAGCACTCGGTGAATCAAGCGCGACCTGCATATCCCATCTCACGTCTGGTATGAATCATATTGAATGGCATCCAGGAAGGGACCTGGCCAGCCAATAAGCTTGACCGGCTGCTCGTCCGGCCTTCCTTTCATCAGACACCTCTTACTTGCAGCAACACTAGACGCAGGGCTGTGTGTTGTCGTAAGATCCCCTCCCATCTCCCACTCAGGCTGTGTGGATGCCTAATCCTGTCCGCAAAGGATTGCTCGTTCGAACATGGGCTCGTCCAGGAACCCACTACCCGCGGCCGCGGCAACGGCTCAGCGCCTATGGGCCGGACGACGGCGTTTTCCTATTCGCCGATCCGGCCGTTTAGGCCGGTTATACGCGGCTTACTCATCACATTCACTCATTTCCACTCAGCTGCACTGCGTGCGCATTCTGCTCTACGAGTGCTCGATCCAAACGCCCTATTCGTCCTGCTCGTCCTGCTCGCGCCCTAAACATATCCACACGCGTACAATATTCTAGCCAGTCGCAATCCCACACCGGCTCGAGAACTCGCCCTTTTCGTATCTGCTCGCAGGCCAGTGAGACCCCTCTCTCCACAGCATTTCTGGGAGGGTGTGCTAGCTGGCCCCACTCTAGCGCCGGCGCGGGTCTTGCTCATAAGACTTTGTACCGGTGCAGTCTATCGAAGAGTACTGTGTACCTCGTTGTCTTCCCAGTTCGCCGTCCTGCTCTGCCGCATATCTGATACCCGTCTTTTGCCCGGGTCCCCTGTAGTCGGTATCCATTCGCAGCATCTTTTTCTTCTGTAGCCAATTTTAGACCTACGCCTTTTTTGTCTTCCCCCCCTTTTCCCCTTCCTTGTTCCCCGTGTATCTCATGTTTGTCATTGGGACTCGATTGGAGCTTGGGAGCTTGGAGCCTGCTCTGGTATATAGTATCGACAGCTAGCATAGCAGTCCTTCAGGGAAACAATTAAAAGCGCTTCTCGCTCTATTCCTCTGATCTTGCAGTCTTGGCCAGTACATCTTTTCTTTAGAGCTTGGTTCTCGCATTGCTCGGTATGTCTGATGCTCCCTCTCCTACCCCCCCTCCCTTCCTTCTTTGCTACACTTCGTCCAGCCCTTATCTCCACCTGCCCAAACGAGATCGAGCTCGGCTTCTTCCTTACGCAATGCTCGCTTCCCAACTGTTGCTGCCTGGTCTCTTGCACACGCGCACTCTTTGAGTCCTGCTCCCCCTGCCATATTCGAGTATAACATCCTTAGGCAGAATTCTCCACTCGTCATCGATGTTATGCTTTGGATATTTCCCATCCAACTCTTGTTCGTGACGAGCATGTTTGTTGGCATTGCCTTTCCCTGCCCCCCCCCCATTCTCGTCTTCAGCCAAGCATATTCGCATTATTAACACATCTGCCTAGAAACAACGCGCCATCTCATCGTCTGTCTACGTGTTGCACACCCTTGTGTCGTATTCTTTGCTACCTTCCCCCCTCTCTCCATCCTCTGCTTCGCCTCCTTTTGTAATTTTAAAGTATATTCCTTGTTTTTATCTCTATACTTTTCCCAACCTCATCGCGGAGCCCGCTCATATCTCCTATCCACTCGGCCGCGTCAAAGACAGCCAGAAAGGTAAATTGGACTTCTCTGTAACTGCTCCCCTTCTGTTCATCCCCTCCCTTGACCCCTGCAACCGTCAATATCACCACCCCTCCCCTCCATACGACCACATGGCAGGATACATGAAGCATGGAATACTAGCCACACCCTTCGTCATCATCCAAAGTTGTCTGATTTCGGTATATTTGCGTCGGGGGTTCCCTCCACACAGCACCCGCAAGCCACCCGCTGTGATCCAAAACGGGACCCTTCTTATTTGTTTGCTGTCATGGCCATCATCTAAGCCTCGCGGGGAAAACAAGTTACCTGCAAATAGCAAAATAAACATCAGACAGAGGCTTAGGGAGCTCAGCGCATACCGCTCTAGTCCTTTTTTTTCTTGGCGCCTTTCTGTTCCCGGTCTTCTTACCTCCTTTTTTTGATTTGTGTCATCAATCCTACCATACACAGAAGGGAAGACCGCATCATACAAGGCTGCAGCGGTGCATACGAAACTGGTCTTCATCCAGGAGCTCCAAAGGAATCCCGCTTAGATTGTATATAGGAAGACCGTCCCGTCACCTTTCTCCTCTGGCTTAAACCCCCATTCTTAGACCAGCGCACACCCATCAATAATTTAGCTTTCCCGCAGCCACCTTAACGCATGCCCATCCAGACACTCCACACTCTCCCAGTCTTTGCAAATATTCCCCCTTCACCCGTGCCTGTCGATGCATTGACTCAACATCCAGCGTCTTTATACACAGACGAGCCATCTCTCTTTCCTTCCCCACCTTGGTCACGCGTTTCCTATCCTTCTTTCTTGCCCCCCCCCTGTCCCTCAAGTTAAATGTCCTCAAGCCAACACTTCCAGCAAGATCTAGAGGCGTCTAGCCACCCAATTGGATATCCTCAAGACCTCGATTCGGAAGAGCTTGGAGAGGCGGCTGGACAAACAACACCTCGAGCCTCTACCGACCAAGACTCCGATTCAGACACTGAAACAGGGTCCTTCAAACACAAAGGCAAACTCCCCCGAAGCAAGGGCAAGGGCAAAGACAAGGGGAAACCCCGGGAGCACGACAAAGACAAATCGAAATCGAAAGACCGACAGCAGCAAAACCAAAGCAGCACGATGTTGTCCATACCTTCACGATCTAGCCGCGCTCCCACGAGCGTACGCCGGCACCCGTCCAAGGGCAAGACAAGGACAGATGACTGGAGCGATGTGACAGATCCAGAAGAGCGGAGACGTATCCAGAACCGCATTGCCCAGCGGAAATTTCGTAAATCCACCCCTGCCTGAGATCGTCTCGGTCTCGCGCCGAGACGCACATACCTTTTCCCAGGATTGAAGCTGACAAACTTCCATCCTCACAGGCGAAAAGGCACGAGAGCAAAAGGAGCGTGCCGAGAGGGACCTGCGCAACCAGGAACATGCCGCCAGCAGCTACCAGGTCCCTGGACCACACGACCTAGCAGGCGGCGACGAGCTGTCGGGAGTGCCCTGGGGCGGTCCGAGCTTGCGGTTTGTCGTGGCCAAGGGCCACGAGTCGCTCAGCAACCAGGGCAGCCGGAGGGCATCGGACTACTTGCCAGACGACACGGCTGCATACATCACGACAGGTGGCAGTAGCAGCAGCGGTAGCAGGGCGACAGAGACAGCACGAGGAGCCGCCGCCGAGGCTGAGGCCGCGGACTACGGATATGGCGACGACAGCCAGATGTACTCCCTCGCCAGCGGCGACGGTAGCCAAGCGGGCAGCAGCCGAAGCAGCAGCGACTATGCGTATCCCCAATTGGCCGAAGACCCGCAGTACTTTGACGAATCTCCCTACTATTACGATTAATTTGGGGGGCTCGCTTCCCTCCCAAACCGGGGCTCCTTATGATTATGACTGTTTTTGCTGCCGACGTTTCGTTACGACATTTCTGCTCGCTTCCTGTCGTGGCGACATGGCGGGTCCATTGACTATGGAAGCCAGGGTGTTTGATTTTTCCGGTCTGCTTTTTTCTGGCTGCGTCTTTTTCTTCCCCCTCCCCCCTTCCGGACTGCACTCCTGCAGTGCAGTCATGTCTCGTCCGTCTTGTCACCTAGCTGGCACTCTCCCATTGCCCACTCATGCCCATACCTAAATCTAGTCCGCTCCATCGCACGTCAACACGCTGCCATGTTCCTCTCAATCTCCTCAGCACTGTACCACCACCACAAAACAGCTCCTATTCTTATAGACCATGGGTTAGATGTCTTTGCATGCTATGACACAATGCTGGGGCAGTAAATGCAACTATCTATTCAAAAACAGGTATAGGGTGCATTGCACTATGCCCATTGTATGAGTGCACGTAGAGGTTCGCTTGGTGACTGATGCTTCGACGCTCCCAGACATCACAGGCGTTGACTCATATCTTAGGCACTTCTTCGGTGTAATGTTGGAGGCGGAGATATCCGTAGAGATTTTATTTGCCCAACAATGGCGGACAAACGGTATGGACGCAAAACTACTGGCGCCAAGGTAACGGCTGACTTCATCCGACAGAGACAAAAGACAGTGATGCAGTTTCATACCCCCTGACCTCTTGAGTCACTCCTGCCTAGCATGCGACCGGGCCTGCATGGCGTCCTGCAGCTCCCACACCTGGATGCTATCTTAACCAACGACCACTGCAGCTTAATCAGAGCGAATGGCGGGTGCCTGGTGTTTTGTGGAGAGGTATCCAAGTAGGCACGCAAGCGGGTTCAAAGGTTAGGCAGCCATCTGCACAGGGGCGCCCTTGCCAAGGTTCTGTCAGCAGGGGGCAGAATAGAACAGAGAGGGAGGAGGGGGGGGGGGGTATGCGACAGGGTGACCGCTACGTCGGGGCGGTGCTAGAGGATTTTTTAAACCGTTTTCCTAATACTCGCTTTCCTCTAGATGTAGCGAATACGAGTACTCATGCATGTGAGTATTAATAGGTACCTGTACGCAAGAGGGAAAGACTCGGAGGTACGAGGCGCCCGGAACGTAGGACCGGAAGATACGAAATCCCGAAGACAAAAACTGACAAAGCTGAAAATAGCCATCCCCAAAACACACTCGGAGCCAGTGCCCCGAACCCGTTTCCAGAACGGGGTGAAAGTTGCATGGGACGTTCTATAATCCGAAAAAGTAAGATTCGGGGTTTATATGCCCGTGTCGGCGATTCCTAAAACAGTAACCGAATTAGCGGGACCGTTACTTTATGCTTACCTAATAATCGCCCGGCAAATCAACTTAGTCTCTCAGCCTCATGGCCTTATCTTATCTCAATACCGCCTTAGATTTAGAATTGTGAAGTATCACGTGTCCAAGAACGATCGATCAATTTATGTTGCGAAGCAAAGGGATAGACCGTACGGTATAAGAGTCATGGTCCCAAGATACCCTCGCCTCAATTTTTTGCGCGTCTAACGCCGCCGGTCTATCTCCAATGAGAAGAAAATAATAGAAAAACGCCGTATGTACAGGTTGCCCAAATACGCATGCTTTCCCGGCCTTCACGCCCGTGATTACACGTCCTCAAATTCGATGCCGTCCTCGTCTTCGTCACTCTCCTCTGCTTGTGCTTTTACCGCCAAAGCAGGTACTGCTGCCACCTCTTCCGTCCCCTCCTCCACCTTGACCTTCTTCGCCAGCCGGCCGGTCCCAGACGGGCTTGGCGGGTCCGCCATGGCTTCTCGCTTCTGGTTGGACTGCGAATACGACTGCCGCAAAGGCGACGGCGCCTTGGGCATGGTTCTGTTGCCGCTGCCTAGCGACGCGCCGGACCGCAGTGGGACTGCCGAAGTTGGTGGCGCCAGCCCAGCAGGATTCGTGTTGACTGTAGTGTTGCCTGCCACAGGAGTGTTTCCACCGGACTGCACAACATCCTCAAACTCGGCATCGTCCTCGTCTTCCTCGTCCTCGTCCTCGTCCTCGTCGTCTTCGTCCTGGCCAGCCCCAGCCATCTTCTTCTGTGCTTCTTCGGCCGCCTGTTTCTTGAGGCGCGAGAAGTAGTCGTCGATATCGGCCTCGGCATTCGTGTCGTTTGCGGCTTTGATAGTCGGGTCTTTAGCGTCGGCATCGGCGCCGCTGCCGAGCCCCTTACCGGGTGCCAGGTCCGTCTTGTATGCTTCGCCGGTGACTGTGCTATTGGACATCCAGCTTGGCAGTGCGTTTTGCGCAGCAACGCGCTCGCGGCGCTCGCGCTCAGCCGCCTTCTCCTCCTCCGTGGGGCCACTGCCGGCCTGGATGGAGACGGACAACGTGCTGGGACCGGTGTTGGCAAGGCCCTTGACGGCGGTGGGTCGGTTCAAGGCGTCGACGCCAATGCTGGAGGCGATCTGGTGCGTCGCATCGCGAACGACGGGCCGCTTGTTGTTGAAGGCAACCTCGAAGTTGTTGTCGGGAATGACGACGCTGTCGATCTTGGGCAGTAGCTCGGTGATGAACTTGAACTGGTTGTTCATGCGCGTACTGCGCTCGTGGCCGCCCGCCTGGCCGCCATCGCCGTGGCGCAGGACAGAGCCGCAGCGGTGGCACAGGAAGCCTGCAATACTTACGCTGTCGAGCACCTCCATCTGGGTCCATTCTGCTTTGCAGCGGTCGCAAAAGTATTCCTTCTTCTCGCTGGGCGGCACGACCGGCCCCTGTAGATCTTTGTCGATTTTGTAGACGCGCCACTTGATGGCATCGATCGTCTGGCGGTAGTCGATGTAGTAATACGTGCGGTTGTTGGGCCTCTGCTGGCCGTCTCGAAGCTCAGACCGTGAATGTCTATTTATGGGCTCATCGGGCAGCTTGTTAGCACCAACCAGATAGATATTTCTCTGGAGGGGAGCAGGGCATGTCATACGAGACCAAGAGGCGGTCCTCTCTTAGCTTCTGGCACATCTTGCGCAGATCCTTGATGTTCATGCTAATCAGATAGGCCAAATCGTCGTCTGGCACACTGTGGTCCCCGGTCAAGGGAAGACGGTCAGCTCTGGTAGCAAAACAGCATAGAAGAGCACCAGCCCAAAGCAAGCCCGCACAGGAGTCCTGGGTGCTAGGGCGGACTTTTCCCCTCCCCTTGTCGAGAAACATACGCCGAGTGGATGACCAGGGCATCAATGATCAGGATATGCTTCGTCTCGTAGAATGCGCGGGCCACGGACCGCACGAGCGTCTTGGCGAGATCCATTATGAGCGACAGTCCAATGGCGATGGAGATTCGGTGACAGAGATGTATCGCAATCGTAGCAGAGCGGGAGGGAGGATGATCGAAGTTGATGCCTTCGTGGCTTGTCACGAGGGCAAAAGGGCCAACAGTCGAGGGAGGTCTGGTCGGAGAACGGAGGGGCTGAAGAGCTGAAGCAAAGCTAAAAATATATCATGGAGGAATAAACAAAATGGTGAATTAAATATGATGGCAGCAGCCAGCACGCTACCGAAGGAGAACAGCCTTGGTGATCATGATTTAGACAGACTGCGAAAGAATCTGTAAAGAATCACGAGCCAAAAGCCCAGCCGTAGGGAGTGCGCGCAGTCGCAAAGAGGATGGATCCAAACCTAACGGCTATCAAATCTGACCGGGACCCACGAAGATGGAAGCGTACGGAGTGATAGTCTTGGCCGGCCTTGCGATTCTTGTCTGGGCCAGGGAAGGTTGAAGGATGGAGCTGCAAGGGCGATGATGCTTTTTTTGGCCGCATAAGGCTAAGGAGCTGTTAGGCATGCGACAATCGCAACGGAAAAATGCACTGCCGGTGGAGACCCAGCGCCCCTGCCGTCTTAGGCGCATTACCTCATCACACATTGCCCAATTCCACATTTCCATCTCTGCAGGAGATCTTACGAAAAGTCGATGTCACGAACACGAGGTCGCTGAAAATACGATGCAACAGATGTTTCGGATTGTCTACGCTTGCTTGAAGCAGCCGAAACCCCGTTTAGAGCTCGTCTATCTGCTCAGGTTCCTCTTCGTCCTTGAGTGCCCCTAAGAACGGCTCTCGCTCCGCGTCTAGCATGGCCAGCACGTCCAGCTGCGGCGGCACCGGATCTGCCTCTAGGAAGTCAAGCGCCTGCATGGCCTTGCCGCCGCATGCTCGCTCCAGCGCTAGGAAGGAGAAGTGGCCGCCGACGACGGGGCGGGCCTTGAACGTCAGGCCGGGCGGGTACCCGCCGGTGCCCTCGGTATCATAGAGGTCGGTGAAGGGCATGTCCGTGTCGGTCTCGTTGAGCCAGCGCGCGACGCTCGTGAGAATCTCGGCGCGCGTCGACCGGCTCGTGATGGCGGCCGCAAAGAACTCCCAGTCGCTTTTTGTGTAGAGGTGCCGGCTGTCGAGCGGCAGCCCGTAGCGCTGCAAGACATTGTGGTACCAGTCGCTCTGGGCCTTGTAGATGCGGTCGGGTATAAAAACGGAGCTGTGATTGGGCTTGTTGTCGGCGGTGGCGTCCTCTTCCGGTATGTGGAAACACAGCAGCGAGTCGGCAAACAGGTTGTATAGCGTCGTCCACGAGCCATACCAGTCATACGCCAACTTTGCGTGTGAGCCGTCGCGTGAGATGCCATATTCGATCCACTTCGTCACGTACGCGTCCGAGATGTTGCGGTAGTGCTTGGCGTCTTCCTCCTCGCCCAGGACGTCGGCAATCTCGCTCATCGCCCGGATGCCGATGATGCCCTTGAGTGCCAGGTTGGTCTGGTATGCCAACCAGCCGGCAAAGTCGTCTGTGGACAGCTGCCAGCGCGGGACCAGCGACTCCCGCACCAGGTAGCCCGTCCACTGCTTCCACAGCTTGTAGGACCGTGCCGCCCACTCCTTGGCCTTTTTCGGGCCCGTCATCGTGTCGCTGTCGCCGTTCGTGCCCCACGGCTGGTCCAGGCCGTGCGCGTCCATCAAGACCGCCTGGGTCTCGGTCAAGGTCAACATGGCTGCCTCTGCCACATCTGCGGCAGCCTCGGCGGTGCCGCTGCGCCCAAAGGCCGGCGTCGTGTCGTACTTGAAGGCGTTGATCAGCGCTAGACCCATAATCAGCATGTTTCCACACTCCTCCACGGGCATGTATTCGTCGTTTCCGTCGTCGTGGCCAGTCTCGTTGGGAAAGTGGTAGCCGAGGTCGTGCATGCTGTAGTCGTTCGGATACTGTCCGCTCAGCTGATGCTCCAGCAACGGCTCCAGCAGGTAGGCGAGCCAGCGAGGGTTCGTGTAGAGGAAGAAGGGAAAGGCTGGGAAGATAACGTCGACCGTCTGACTGTTGCCGTTGGACGAGATCTCCTTGAGGAAGAGCAGCGGGTTGTCGGGCGTGCCTGAGAAC
Source organism: Grosmannia serpens (assembly GCA_029299595.1). NCBI lineage: Eukaryota > Fungi > Ascomycota > Sordariomycetes > Ophiostomatales > Ophiostomataceae > Grosmannia > Grosmannia serpens. The sequence goes on from JANSMH010000293.1 coordinate 23,844, forward strand.
TCGGTGGCGCCCAGCACCTGTCGTGCCGACAGCGACGCGATCTCTTCGTACTCCCTGGACCCGGACGCAAAGGCGTCCTCGGACAGCCGCTCCGCATAGCGGCGGGCCAGCTTTGACACCACGGGGAAGTCGCTGTAGTGGTATCGGATCAGAGCGTCGGGTGTGGCCAGGTAGCTGGCCCAGAGCGGGCGCATGTATGTCAGGCCGCGAGCCGAGGCGTACTGAACGACGGGGTTCTGGACCAGGCCAAAGGTGAAGAGGACGCTGTCTGTCGTCGTTTTATTTTCTTTCAGACGAAACGACTTGGCAAAGGCAAAGACCGGCTCGTCCTCCATGATGCGTCGGAAACTGTTGTCGACGGAATTGCCCAGCATGCCAGTGCGCGCGAATTCGGAGCGGATGCCGGCCGACACTCCGCTCTCGTGCCGGACAGACGCCGGCGCAGAGAAGTAGAGCGTTCCCCACTCTGCGCGGTCGGCAAACTCGGTGAACAGCTGCTCCACCTCGCGCACCACCTTCCACGTCTTGATGGGTGCTGCGGACGGCGAGGCGGTGTCGGCCTCGGTCGTGGAGCTGGGCCCGGACTCGCTGAGCTCCCACTTGATACGGCTGCCTCGGTCACCACTAACCCACTCGCCGTTCACGTCAATGTAGATGTCCACGTCAAAGGTGCCCTCGACGATCACGTTCAGATAGGCGGCTGGGAGCGACTGCCGAAACGTGGAGGTCGGCGTGATGGGCGAGAGAAACGAGAGAGTCAGTTTCAGCGTGTCTCGACGGCTCGGGTCCGCGCTGTCTTTGTCCAGGAGAGCCGGGCCCGGAATCATGTATGTCAGGTTGGTTGTGGAAGCATCGAATGTAGCACCGAGATACTTGGGAAACGACACATGGAACTTGTGGTCTTCTCGTGAGAGGGAGTCGTGCGGTCTGCCCAGCAGAGGGTAGACCGAGCTGGTGGCGGGCACCGAGGCCATGACGGAAAATCCGACCTAGCAGCTATGAGTTAGTGCTTGATATATAGGACACGCGAATTCACAAGCTCGACGCACGCTCTGCCCGGTCCAGAAGATGGGCCATTGCTCCCACGGGGTTTTGCGGGCGTTGGTCAGCCAGGTGCTGAGATACGGGTTTCGCACGATGAGAGGCAGGACGGGTGGCGTCAGCGTCGAGGCTGCCGCAATGGAGGCGGCGCCCAGCGTCGCGATCAGACAGGTGAGATGCATGGCTGGAGAGCCTTCGGCGGACTGTCGAGGGACTGCGAAAGGCCGTCTACAGAACCCCGGTGGGAGAATGCGATTGACAGGCGCATAGAAGGGTGAAGAGTGAGGAAGGGGCCAGACAGGTGGCAGAGTATGGGAATATAAGAAAAGCAATATGAATAGAGACAACCAAAAAATAATGCAAGGACGAAGTCGGTGTAGAAAATGCAGAAGCAATCCAAGAATGGTCAGATGCTGAAGTAATGCCTCGGACAATGACGCATTGAAGGAGCTGACCCGTTCCCGCCTTACCCCACACTTTATTAGTGCGCTGCAGGCACTGGCAAGTCCCTTTTAGTTCACGCGCGTACCGCAACAGGGCATTGCGTGGATTGGACGGCCCTTGAAGCCCCACTAGCCTTTGTCCAGAAGAGGGATTGCCTGAAACTGCCGTCCTTGAGTTCGAGTACGGTGACACGGATCGCATTATTCCGCCGTGAAGCTCATATCGCACTCAAAAATAGACATCTCGCTATTTTTTCGAAAATTCTAGACGCGCAGCAATATCCGGCACATGATTCCCGTACTCCCCAGGTATACATGTCCCAAAACAAAAGCAATCGGATGGATGGCTTGACATACTTTTTACCGAGAGGGTGGTGGCAGCCAGTGAGCCTACGAGCCTATAAGCATGCCAATTTGTCCATCAGACGACGGGGCTCTTCACGTATACCGCCTGTCTTTTCTAGCAACACAAGGCTGACCAACTTGTAGTGTCAATCAAACGTCACTTCACGACCACTTGACAGCACAAGGCTAGCACAGATCCGAACAGCGCCTTTTACTGGCAACGTTTTGCTATCTATGGTTGTGGAAGATCTGGAACTCCTGAAAATAGCCTGGACGAAGCAGAGCCTCAGCATAGGACCCTGGCTGAGTTGAAGATCGAATTGAATCAGTGCAAATGAGTCAAAACTTACTGACCAATGATTAGGATGCGGCACCTCGGCAGTGAGGGGGTGAGAGAGTCGTGGCCAAGATCTAAATTTGCCCCGTTTATAGTTGGCTATGTCCACCTTCCCTTGTGCCGTTTTTCTATTGTCTATTAAATCTATGTTTGATTTAAGTTTACTTGACACTCCGTCTCCAGGGGTTTCGTAGAGCTGTGCTATTCTCAAGCGGTCGGCGCTATAACGGCCGAGATCCCTATGCTGCAGGGTCATCGGCTCTGTCTACGGAATGGAGATGTCCTCCCGGGCACCAGGGCTCCAGGACTGCCGTCTACCACACGTCGTAGGGTGTAACCTCGTGCTTGGTGCCATCGTCGCGCACATGTTCCCGGTCGACATCCCGCTTCATCGGCTTGCGCATGTCGTATGCATCCTCGCAGCTCTGGGTCGGGTCGGTCGAGTGGTCGCCGTAGTACTCCTTCACGACACGGAACACGCTGTAGCCCATGCTCTCGTAAAAGGCAATGGCCCGGTAATTGGTTACGCGCACAAAGAGGTCGACGAACCAGGCGTCATTGGCATCGGCAGCCGCCTCCAGGTGTTCGCTCAGCAGCTTGCCGATGCCGAGCCGGCGAGCCTCGGGCGCGATGGTGATGGCGGTGATGTGGGCGTGCCAGGGCAGGAAGTGCTCGGAGAACTTGTAGACATCGGGCGACGACTCGAGCTTACCCATGACTGGGAACTGTCAGCGCTAGCCAGGGAGTAGAGAGGCTGCTAGAGAGAGGTCAAGATCAAAACGGGAAGAGGCGCACTGTAGCCAATAATGTTGCCCTCGCTGTCCTCTGCCACCTGAAAGAGTGCAGGCCACTTGGCATAGTACTGGAGGTAGAAGGAGAGCTCGTATGTTTCGGTCAGGGGGTCGAGGTTGCACTTGGACAGCTTGTTGAGGTCGCCAGGCGTGAAGCGGCGAAAGTTGGCCATCTTGCTGGTCGTGTGTCTATCAGCTGCAATCGCCTGCCGCCCAAGCTGGCAGACGAGAAGCAGCAGAACGGCGACGGGATGTTTGGGAAAGGCACGAGGATCGGCGGATGGTGCTGGCTCCCTGAACTCGTAACCCTTCTGCAGTTGCGTTGTCACCCGGGCGGCAGCGCATCTTCAAAGCGTAGCTCTTCGATGGGATCACAACGCATTTAGGTTTGCCAAACTAGAGAAAAAAAAGCAAATACTTTGCTAGGCCCCGCCATCCCACCTTTCGCCGTTGCGTTAATCCCACTCTAACTCGGGCAATTCACAGGCCACGTTCTGTAGCGTGTTGAGAGGGTACATGCTCCTTATCAGCCGTGCAGCAAACAGCAGCAAGAACCCGATAAGCTTCAAGTATCTTACCGCTGTTTCAGCACCTGCGACGCGTTGTGACAGTAGGAGGAATTGCCTGCATCAAAGACAGCTGTTGAAGAAGTGACACTTTGACCGCCCCATTCGCCTGCCCCGACGATCATTCTTGTGCACAGTCGGCTCGCCTTTGCATCGCAGTTATTTCCTGCCTGCCCAGCTGTAATTACGCCAGCCCGATATTGCTTTGTTTCGAACCCCCCCCGGACCTATATACCCCCCCCCAGCCGTTCCTTAATATTACCTCCTTGTTATAGCCTGTCCGAGCAGCAATCTCAGCAGCAATCTCAGCAGCATACGACAGTCGCACCAGTACCAGCACTTGGGCCACTCTCTCTCGAATTTTCATGCCTACAGACGGACCGCTGCCCATCTTGCTCCTTTCCCACCCGATCACTTGCGTCCACGAGCAGACGGCAGACAGGAAAATATACGAATAGAGTGGCGGCCGGTGACACGGCAGATACGACAGGCACACACACAAGTCGCCATGTCCTCACCAAGCATTACACCACAGCACTCGCGCCAGTCCACCATGGACTTCTCGTCGCCACACGGCCGGCGGCACTCCAAGTCGTCCTCCTCGCAGGGCCCCTCCACACCCATGCACGAGTCGCGTCCCTCCTTTGGCAATGGCGACGGGCTGGACGTATTCAGCAGTAGCGTGGGCGCTGGCGGCGGGGGCGGCGGCATGGGTGGGCTGGGCAATTTGGCGGATGAGCTCGCGGATGCGCTTTCAGACGGCGAAGACGACGATATAGAGGGGGACGAGGAGTACTACGACGACGAGGCGCCGTCGCACGATGACGGCGCTGTACCGCCCGACATCAACCTGTCGGAGGCGGCGTGGGATGACGAGGAGGAGGGGGATGGAGAGACAGGCGGCGGCCAGCGCGACAGCGGCGTCGACGTGGCCTTGGTGGCGAGCCCGGGAGCACAGCGGACGCGGGACGCCGGTCTCAGCTTGCTGACGGCCAACGGCAGCGGCGGCGGGCGGAATCGACACCACGGCCACCACAAGCGTGCGGGCAGTGTCTACGACGGCTCGGAATACGGCTCGGACTCGGACCTCGACTCGCCGGGCATGCCGCCCAGCCTGGTGGCCAAGATGGACGCCGTCGAGTCGTTGGCACGGCGCGGGACCGAGGAGAACGGCGGGCCGGCCGACGGCGTCTGCCGGCGGCTGATCGAGGGGCTGCGCGACCTGGGATCACAGGCCAACATCGAGGGGGGAGCATCCAGGTAGGTGGTGGCGGCTAGCTTGGGCTTTTTGCGGGACATGGCGCCGCGTGCGTTTCGCTGACGGCCCAGGCTGATCACGGCCCACTCGGCTCTGACGACACATCTGGCACACCAGACGCGGCAGCTGCACGCGCTGGCGTTTCCTCTCTTCTCGCCGCTGGCCGTGTCGCCGCTGCTGTCGGTGGGGGGCGGCATTGCTGGCAACGGCAACGGCAACGGCAACGGCAACGGCAACGGCAACGGCAACGGCAACGGCAACGGCAACGGCAACGGCAGCGGCAGCGGCAGCGGCAACGGCAATGGCGACGACGACGACGACGACGACGACGACGGAGACACGCTCTCGCCGATGCTGACGGCGCTGGCGGACCAGATGCCGCGGCCCAGCACGGCGGCGTACCAGTCGCTGGCGGCGCTGCACGGGCTGACGGGCGACCTGGTGGCGACGCTCAACTACCTGTCGGACACGCTGCACATGGCGCGGCAGACGACGACGACGGCGACGCGGCGGCTGCGCAGCGCCAAGGAGCTGGTGGCCGAGATGCGGCGCGACGAGGAGCTGCGGGAGGAGGGCGAGCGGTGGCTGGCCCGCGGCAACTGGGACGAGCGGTTGCGGCGCCGCGAGTGCGCACACGTCTGCGGCGAGGTCGTCGGCGGCTTCGAGGAGGTATGCAACGGGTGGCGGGCGCGGCTGCTGGCCCAGGCCGAGGCGGCGCAGGCGTTGGGCTGAGGGAGCAGCACAGAGGCCGTCGAGGCCGTCGAGGCCGTCGACAGGCGAGCAGGAGCAACAGTCGACGACGACGCTGCATGCACGACAAGACGATGCCAGCTCCCTTGTTTCCTTTATACTCTTTGCCGTTTACTTTTCTCCTCAGAGGCGCAAGTCACGATACGGTGCAGAATGCACAATGCACAAACAAGACATGGAATAGACCTCGCAGCACAAAAATGGAATAGACATTAAAGACTGTCGGGCGCCAGTACTTTTTCTCCACGCCTTGTGCTCTGCTCAACGTGCTTTGATCTCCTTCCAGCCATGCACACATGTGCATCAAAACGGGGCGGATCCGTCTCCCTGCAACCACATGGCCTTCAAAGCCTGCGCATTCCAGGCTGCAGGCCGCTGGACAATGGGCCAACCCCGACTATGCACGTACCGATTTCGGGGTCCGGCTGGATCCTCTTTGGCCATCACACGTGTCTGTCCAGGACCATCATCCCCGGCGCATACGTCAAGATGGCAGGAAGACCAATGTAAACAGTACTATGTATCTTACTATGTAAGATGTATAATTGCGCGGATAGGGCGACATCGGCAGGCAAAGCAGTCTATTTTCGGAAGCAGTGTTTTTTTTTTGGTTTGTTTTCCAGTATTCCTTTTTCCTGTCCTCCTTCTGCTGCGGATTTCCTTGTCAGCAGACACCGGGCACGAGTCACCTCACTTGCATTTGTATTCATCGCAAGACAGCCCGACAGGCGTGTATTTTTATACGAGGAACATTGAGCAATATGCAGGCAGGGGAAGTTATGGCGTAAGCTCCCCCTTTTTTTTTCAGCAACGGCTGGAGCGGTGCCACGCGCTAGGCGACTAGCTGCAGAACCCCAACAGCCTCCCCAAATAGCTACTGAAGAGCCCCAGATCGCTATTTTCGTGCTCCCTTTACAGGCTTGCTGCTCCGCTACAAGCAGCACCTGCCGACGCTGTCAGCCAATTGTTGCGTGGCTGCCAGGAAAGAACGGAACCTCCTAGCCTTTTCCTGCTGGTTATTTCCTTTCTTGTATTGCTGCTCTGCATCCGACCTATGGGCGATTAATACCATCCATCCTTTTCCTTTCTCCCTCTCCCAGCCTTTTCGCGCGTCCCTCATTTCATCACCCACATCCAACCACCGCCCCTATTCTGCTGGCTCCCGGCTCCCCTCCCCCCCCCCCGTGCAACGTCTTCGCGCCCGGTGCCCCTGTGTGCCATTCTGTATTTCTTCCGGACTCGATCGACGCCGTTTTGGATGCTTCTCCCCTTTCCGTCCTCCTGCGTCCGAACCATCCGCTGATCTCTGTCGACCGATCGAAATCTGCCCCCCCCCCCCCCCCCCCCCCCCCCCCCCCCCCCCCCCCACCCCCCCCCCCCCCCCCCCCCCCCCCCCCCCCCCCCCCCCGCACACCTCCACACCCCTCGGCACCATCACCC
>JANSMH010000294.1:0-30808 GCA_029299595.1 Grosmannia serpens
ACGGCCCCAAACCCCAACAAAGCGGCCTCCACTAGCCCCCCCCCCCCCCCCCCCAAATAAAAATAGAATAAAAAATTCCCGAAAACCAAGCAGCTCACAACCTCGACGGCATCCACCACACGTCCACATCCCCAGCGCCAGAATGCCGTCTGCCGCCGCATCCTCGGGCTCCTCGGGCTCCTCGTCCTCCTACTCGCTCTTCCCGGCCATCCCCGCCCCGCTGCAGCGCCTCTTCGACCTCGTCCCCCTCGTGACGTATCCTGCCAACGCTCTTCCCGACGACGGGGCCCGGGACGATGTCGCCGACGTGCTGCCGACGCTCTACGTCTTTTCCAGCGCTGCCGATGCCGCCCGCGGCCGGCCCAGCTTCAATCCCACGTGTCTAAAGTGGCAGGTGAGCCTGGCCCCGAAGGGATGCCGTCCCGCGACCCGTCCCGGCTGACCCCGTCCTCCCAGACCTACCTCCGTCTTGCCGGCGTCCCCGTGCGCCTCGAGCCGTCCACGAACCACGCGTCCCCGAGCGGCGCCCTGCCCTTTCTCTTGCCGCCCCGGCGACGGGCCCCGACCGCCGCCCGGCCCGTCGCCGCCCACGAGCTGCAGGCCTACGCCAGGGAGCAGAAGAGGGCAGAGCAGCCTGCTGGCACCTCCCTCCCCCCGGGCCGGGACGACGACCCCCGCGCGCCCGCCTACCAGGCACTCCTCGACACGCGCATCCGCCGCGCCTGGCTGCACGCCGTGTACCTGCACGAGACGGCCGGCGCCAGCATCGCCGCCCGGCTCTACGCCCGCGCGGCGTCGACGTCCCCGCTGGTGCGCGCCGCCCTGGCGCGGCAGCTGCGCGCGGCCGCCACGGCAGAGGTGTGGGGGGCGCAGGGCAGCGGCGGCGGCCTGCCGGACGGCCACGACACGGTGCAGATCTACCGCGAGGCACAGGCGGCGCTGCAGGCGCTGGCCGTATTGTTGGAGGAGGGGGGGGCCGACAACAAGGAGGACGACGATGAGACCGACAGGACCGACAGGACCGAAAAGACCGAAAAGACCGAAAAGACCGACAAGAGCGAGAGCGAGACCAGAAGAGGCGGCCCCTTTTTCTTTGGCTGCCACGAACCCACGCTTTTCGACGCCGCCGTGTTCTCCTATACACATCTGCTGCTCGAAGACGACGACGACGACAGCAGCTCGCCTTCCTCCTCGGCCTCTCCCTCCACCGTCCGCTTCCAGTGGCAGGACCGCACCCTGCCAGACGCCGTGCGCGCGCTGCCAGCCCTGGTGCAGCACCGCGCGCGCATCCTGGAGCGCTGCTGGCCCGAGCTGCTGCCCGGCCGCAAGACCACCACCACTGTCGACACTACAGCGTCAGCACTGCCACCGTCGACAAAACCAACAACGGCTGCAGAGACGCCCGTGGCCGACTCCGTCGTCTGGATCCAGCTGTGAGGCAGGCGGCTGCCTCTCTCATCCCCTACAGTGATACCCGCCACGGCAGCCCTGTGATGCACTGTATTTTGTACCTGCTTCCTATAGGGACACGCATGTGCTCACCATCCTGTCTGGCAGCCGAACAAAATGCTGCTCATGACTACCCATGTACCATATGTCACAATATCCTGTCTCGTCTGCAAGCGTGCTTCAGAGCTCCAGCATCCTACCTACTACTACCTACTACCTACTACCTATATACTTCGTTCCCGGCTTAGGTACTATGTCTTGGGAGTAGGTACCGTCCCTAGGTAAAGGAGCACAGACACGGTCACGTGATACAAGCAGATTAACAGTGTCAACTTCAGAGCTAGCAGACAAAATCTAAGAGCAGACGCCCAGAACAGAGATGAGATACAACACGGGCTGGATCGCAGCAAAGCTAAACACTTTACAACGCCAACCAAAACGTAGCGGGGATGTGTGCTGGCCTTGCCACCTTTCACCCTGCAGCGTTGCGCTTTCAAGCGGTGCCCATATGATAAATAAGAGGAAGGAGACGAGAAACCCCTGACGAGAAAGCAGCCCAAACACCGCATCCTTACCTTGATCTATGGGAAGAAAAATGCGCCCACCGCACCCTTGAACGATGTAGAATAGGAACACCCACAAGACGGGTTTGTTGGAAAGGATAATAGCAGAAAATATTCAAAGGCATCCGCGTTTGGCACCGCAGACAATGTAAAAATACGTGGCGTAGCCACCAGGAAGAGAGGCCGCTTAGTAGTTGGTCGACGACGAGATCTTATCGACGACCCCCTGGATGGTGACAAACGAGCCCGGCCCACCGTCCTGCCGGATGTCCTCCAGCAGAACGCTGGTCTGGGCGTACAGGTTCTCCAGGGCCGCACGCGAGGACTTGCCGAGAGATTCTAGAGTCCGGGTCAGCTTTGGCTCCAAGGATGGAAAGGAGACGGATTGCATACGCAGAATCGCCGAGTTCAGCTCCTCGGCAACAGCCACGCGTCCCCGCTGATCCATGAGATGTGCCACCCCCTTCTCCTTCAGCGGGTTTGCGTACGCCAGCAGAGAAAAGATCTCGCCCAGGGCACTGCGGATCTCACTCCGCGGATCGTTGATGTATTCTGACTGCAGCGCCTGGCCGTACGCAATGGCCTCGTCCACCACCGACTGGCTCGGCGGCTGCTCGTCCGTGCCGTCTTCCACCATGTCGATGTCGTCCACGTCCATGTCCTGCTGCGAGTGGTGGCTGTCCGTGCGTCCGCGGCCGTTGCTCTGCTTGCCGCTCCCGCCTGTCGCCGTGCCGATGCCGCTGATGCCGCCGCTGCCGCTTCCGCCCACCAGATTCAGTTCTGCCTCTTTGCGGATCATCTCCACAAACTTTCTGCACCGCAGCCGGAAGTACACCTGCCCGTTCCCCTCGAGGACGTGGGGGTAGTAGAACTTGGTCAGCTTGAGAGCCCGGTCAATGTCGCCTTCCAGCACCGCTCTCCGGATTCCTACAGGACGTCAGTTCCATGCTCGCTTGGCTCATCATCGGTGCGTAGACTGACGTTGGCGGTTGTTCGCATCCTCGTCGTCGGTGATGCTGATTCCTTTCACCACGTGGGCAGGATCCAGGTTCAATGCCTCCTTCTCTGCCTGGATCTCTTCGGCAAAGGCCCGTGCTGTTTCGACGTAGCCATCGTGTTGCAAGAATTGCAGAACCTGCAGACAAATGTTAGAACTCGGACAACGAACCCGGTCCTTGGCAGAGACGTACGAGTTGCTGGATAAGCTCCGTCTCGCCCAGCTGCGGTTCAATGGTTTCCGTGCTAAGACACAGTGTTAGGCCGACACCGGAAACGGACAGTTGGCGAGTATGCCTTACGTTGTATTGTTTATTTGGTCCCTGATAGTGCGTCGTTCATCCTGTAAAAGAGTCGCATCAGTCGGCAGCCAGTGGTACGATGTCGGAACTACCAGGCACAAGCAGAAACCTACCCTCATCATGCCATCGATATCAAAGGTAAAGGGCGACTGCCCAAAATTGACGCGGATGTGCTCGCCTGTCTTCTTGAGACCGACTGTCGGATAGAGCCGTAGATTGCTTCCCTTGATATCGTAAAAGGCGATATCTGAGGACTGGTCAGCCACGGAAGCATAAACAGAAACCGGCAACACCACCAACCTTGAAATTCGCCGTTTTTGGTGTAAAAGGCAGTGCCCTCCCGGAAGTTGACACCACAGCCGACGACATCGCCGGGGCCAAACGGCGGCCCGTACGACTTTCCCTGGCTGTTGGTGTGGAAGATGTTGCCGTCGTCGCTGTGGTATCCCCACGACCTAGGCTCCCAGCCTGGCGGCCGAGTCAGCGCCGCCGAGGCGTCCGAGAAGCCGATCCCAACCGTCGACCTACGACACGTATCAGAATTGCACAACATACAGCGCTAGACGGCAGAGGAACTACTCACTCTCCCTTGAGCTTGCCCAGCACCGTCACCTCAAAGTAGTATATGCCGCACTGCGGCGGCATGTAGTGGTCCGACCGGATCGAGCAGAGTTCCTGGTCACGGTCGCCCGAGCCCTTGAGCGACGAGGCCGTGTACTTGACGTCCAGGCCGTCCGAGAGCACCTCCAGGCTCGACTGCGGTTTGTCCTTCTTGTCCCAGCGCGACGGCAGCGGCGCCATGGCCTCCTCCTCATCCAGCAGCGAGCCCTTTTCCACCACGTCGAACGCCATACCTCGGTACGCTGATGGGCCCGGCTTGCTGCCGCTGCCGCTGCCGCTGCCGCCATACAGGCTGGGGCTGCTGCCGTGGCTCGCCAGGCCGGTGCCGGCCACGCTGGTGCTCCCGGCGAGGTGGTGGGTGCCGCCCATGATGCCGCCGGCCGCCGTGGCCGCTGCCGCTATGGCTGCGGACTGCGGGTGCCGCTGGTGCTGCTGGTGCTGCTGGTGCTGTTGGTGCTGGTGCTGGCGGTGGCTCTCGCGCTGGGCCTGCAGCTTGGCCTCGTACTGGCTCTCCAGCCGCTGGACGTAGACGGAGTCGCGGAGGTACGACGGCGTGAAGAAGCCGCTGTTCTTGACCGGGCTGACGACGGTGGTGTAGGCCTCAAAGGCCGGCGGGCGCAGCAGGTGCTCAAAGGCGTGCGAAAACGACGGCAGCTGCGTGCTGCGAGGCCCCAGGAGCTGGTACAGGGCGCCGCCCGGCGCGTCAAAGGCGCTGCGTCCGTCTGCGTCGGATCCGTAGGCGCCCCGCAGGCTGCTGGTGCTGTTGTTGTTGCTGGCGCCGTCGGAGCCGTCGGCGATGGCGCTGCTGGACGGGTTCAGCAGCTGGGCGAAGCTGGCGCCCGACCGCGCGAAGCTGCCGGGACCGGACGCAACAGAGGCATAGGAGGACCGCCGCAGGTTGAAGCCGGACAGGTTCGACGTCGGGTCGTCCTGGAAGGCTGACGGCGGGATTTGATATGGGTTCGACATGACGAAAAGAGAGGGGGGAAAAAAAGAGGGCGAGACGAGCTCAACGGGCCAGTAGCCGTATTCTCAAAGAGGGTACACCAACTCACAGAGGGGCGGGCGTTGTGCAACGAAGTCGAGGGACGTCAAACAGCCAAAGCCGGTCCCCAGACAGTCATCCAGTGCAGCCCCAGGCCGAACCTCTCCTCTAGGGGGATGATCAGATTAGGTGGAGCCCGGGAGAGGGAGAGAGCCGCGGGGGGGGGGGGGGGTTGAGGTTGACGAAGAGGGTGTCGTCCGGGACACTGTGCTGGAACGGAACGGTGGCCGCAGTTTTGGGCGAGGAAGCTGGACCAATCCCTGGCAGGTTTCGTTCGGGATGTCGTGCTTTCGGGAGAGAGGGACTGCGAGCAGGACGGAGAGATAAGAAGTTGGGTGGGAGCTTAGTTCGATAAAGAGGCGAAAACGGGACCGGTTTGCATCTGCTCCGGCCCGCAGCTACTTTGTATATATTCCGTGCAGGGCAGCGAGGCGAGATGTGCGTCTATGCGGGGAGGAGAGGATCGAAGCCGGGGCGGCTGTCGGTGATGTCGTCGAGGTATCAATGGGGTCGACGCAAGAAGCAGCCAATTCGAATGGCTGGCGAGGAGTCACAGGTCGGCGAGTCGGGGTCGCTTTGGCACAGTGGGCCTTCGTCTCGGGTCGCGGCGAGAGCAGAAATAGCGAAAGACAAAGAGGTCAGGAGCAGGGCACGAGGAAGAGGAGAGGAGCAGCACCTGCTGGGAGGCCGAGATCTGGGGTCGGTTGCAAGTGAGCAAAGCACGCGAGAGGAGAGAGAGCGTGAGTGTGTGTGTGTGTGTGCGTGAAATGTGGTCGAGGAAGGAGCCTACCCAAGATACTATCGCTGATAGGACAGGCTGCTGACGGCATCGTTCGAGACGATTGCCAGGGAGCTGCTGCCACCACCGGTCCACCTTCGGTTAGCCGGTACCTGCGTCTGTGCGGCAGTTTGCTGGCGGCTGCTTGTATCTTACCTCGCGAACAAGGGAAACAGCCAGGGCAGGTTGGGCCCCCCGCTACAGGGTATCGGTAGGCATCAAGGCCGTATTACTGGACGGCGGCCCAGGCGGTGGCGCGCTACACGTCAGTGGGACGTGCGCTAAATACGGCACCTGACACCGGCCACGAAGCACGCGCATTGGCGCTGGCTTCGGGGGGAAGACCGATAATACGTTGTCATGCAAGCGGGACTTGTTGTCACCGACTAGGGCAGGAAGGCGTATGCTAAGCCGCTATAGCTGCACGCTTCAGGCTCTTGGGAATCACGGCTCACACGGCGTCGTCGTTGCGAAGATAACAACATAGGTGACATTCTTGTCTTTTATCGCTTTCGCCTTGTCGAAAGACCTAGCAAACGCCTGCCCAACGCCAGTATTCTTCCTCGTCTTCCCTCTCTTGGAGGCGTAGTCGAGAGGACAGCAAGAGACTAAAACTAACAACAACAGCTGAGAAAATAGGAAAACAAACCCCCGGAGCGAAATACTGCACCGCTTCCAGTTTCTCCCGTCGCCCATCCCTCTCCGCCGTGGATTTTGAGACCCAATAGATACCACATGCCCTCTGGCGGATTGCCAAAAAGTAAGAATAAAAGAACCAGTCCATCTAAACCCCCAATGTACTCGTAAAGTGAAATCATGACGCCGAAAACAATAGAGACACGTATGTCAACACACACAGAAAGTAGAGGCCCTCGGCCGTAGAATACACGTCCTCAACATAACGAGAGACAACCGAAAAGAAACAAGATAAAAGAGAACAGACAGCACCGCAGACTCATGCCACCGCAACGGCCACGGCAGCAATTGCTGATTGTGCCGCTGGCGGTGGGCTCGGCCGCGCGCTGGGGAGGCTCTGCATGTCAATGTCGCCATCGGCATCGGCCTTGGACCCGGCGTCTGTGACGCCGTTGAGGCCGTTTGCCATCTCGTCGCCGTCGCCGCTGGCCTTCTTCGCGCCTGCCTTTTTCTCCTTGGCGCCGTTGCTGCCGTCGACAGCATTCTCCTTGTTGCTGCCTTCGGCCGACGCTGTGGCCGTGGTCGATGCATCGGCCGACGTGTCCTCGCCAGTCAGTCTCACCGGTGCCGTCCAGCGCGGGATCTCCCACACGACCCCCGTAAACGTCTTGAGCTGGAATCCACCCTTGCTCCACTTGCGGCATGGCTTGCCCGAGCGGTCGAGTGCGCGGAGGCCCGCATTGATGGCACCCATGCTGGCCTTGGGCCCGAGCTTGTGCGTGCCCCCGGCAGCACCGCGGCCGGGATCCAGCAGGCTGTCGTCCCTGGGAAAGAGTTAGCAGGGAAGGGAGAGAGAGAGAGAGAGAGAGAGAGAGACGGAAACAGTCAGGGTGACATACATCTTCTGCTTCTTCTTGGGGCCGGGCTTGCTGCGCGCCTTGGGGGTAGCGGCGTCGCCATTTGCGCTGCCGGGGTCGCCCGCATCGATGCCTGCAGCGGCTGCCGATCGCTTGACGCCCTTCTTTTTGGCAGCGGCCCCGTCGGCACCAGAGGGTGGAGCCATGGCGACAGAGGGCGCCGGGGTTCCGTCGCGCGGGCCGTCGAGGCCGAAGGAGCCCCCCGGCGTGTTCGGCGTGGATTCGGAAGCGTTGTCGTTGATGACGGCAGCGCTGCCAGACGGAGCAGGCGAGTCTTTGGCGTAGGACGAGGGCGAGTCCTCGTCCTTGACGCCAGAGGACGTGGCGGCAGCCGAGACGGGCGCGCTGTCCACGAGCATCTTGTCGCCAAAGATGGCGCGCAGCTTGTCTCCAGGCACCGTCAGAGTGATCATGGCCGAGCTCTTCTCAGACTTGCGGCGGTCTTTACTAGTGGTCGACATTGTGTGTGTTACAGGCGCGTCGACTGGGAAGGGATGCGTGCGTGTGTCTCGTGTGTTGGGGGAGGAGTCGCTTGTCCAGGCCGTTTGAGCCAGAAAGATTGGCTTGGGTGTCGACGATGGCGGGCGACAAATCGGCAATGTGCAAAACGTCGAGTTGCAATGAAAAAGAAATGGGAGACAGAGTGGCTCTCTGCTGGTCGAATTACGGACTCGACGTTGTGCGGACGCGCGAAAAGGGGGAATGGCAAGTGATTTGCCCTCTCCCTCGTGGTGAAATTTAAAAGCGCTGCTCTTCTCGTTTTAGCCACGGGTGCTGCGGCTGTGCGGTGCGGACGAAGCCGAAGGGACGGAGGCCAGAGTGGAAATTACCAGGTAGAATTCCAATCACATTCGGTTGGGTATGATTATTAAAAAGGAAAAAAAGGTAAGGGGGATCTCGAAACCGAAGCAGGCCTGGCCGCGCAGGTGAGCGGAAGGCAGAAGGCGGACGGATTATGATTACGTGGTGACAAGCGTGGGAAAAGAAATTTTTCAAGGGTCACATAAGCAGGCGATGGAGGGCAGTGGCGGTAGTGAGGGCGAGGAGAGCGGTGACGGAAGCGGTGCTGATGGCGATGGTGGTGATGATGGCCGCTGGGGAATCATGGAAAGGAAAAGTGGTGATGGTGATGGAAAAAAGGGGAGAGATGTGTGTTTAATTGTGGCGTGGGAAGGCATCCTGGGCCAAAGGGTTTTGGGTTTGGGGCCCATCAAGAAAAAGGCGGCCGGGCGTGACAGCTAAAAAGGAGGGAGGCAGGATTGGGGAGCGACCATTTTGCTCATGCTGAATGAAGTTCCCCTTCACAAGTCGTGGGTCAAGCGAGCCGGAAGGGGAGTTGGCTGCGGACTGTGTGTGTTGTGTGGTGTTTGACCTTTTCTCCATTATTTTGCTAATTTATTTAATTCTACTGGCCCGTGCATCCTGCTGCCTCAGGCCGCCAGCCCAGCAGAAAAGATACGTACCACGCCCGCCGGCCAATGGCAGCGCTCCAGGCGTGTCCCGACGTGGCGTAGCGCTCATCTCATCTACAGGGGTATACAGTGCCTGTCTTTATCCGCACGGAGCCGCGCTTTCGTTGATGGCATGCTGTGATCCTATCTCCCAAATTGCAGCCGATCCAAGACAAGTCACGTTCTGCCTAGCCCAGCTCGGCATCTCGTTCTGTGCCCCGTCTGGCAAACAAAACAACAAGTCACTTTCCGCCGCTCTGCCCTCGCGCAGCCCGCAATCATGCGCCCAGGCGCCCGTCGTCATCCTGCGGGTGGCTTTGCGGAATATTGCCTTCGTAGACCAAGTCGGGCTAGACACGGCCATTGCTCTTCGAAAAGACCGAGACGATCGACGAGAAAGAAACGGGAAATTCGGCCAGCAGAGAACATTACGAGTAGAAAAAGAAATACCGGGGGGGGGTTGAGGCCAAACATCCCATATCCACACAGTGCCTCGCAAGATTCCAAAAAAGAAGCAGGAGCACCGCGCTTCCACCGTCAAAAAAAGCCCAATCCCGAATGAGCCCACGCTGAGAGAGAGAGAGCAGCCTATTCGGCTTCGCTCTTCCGTCGTCTCCTATCGCGCGCGCTAAATCGAGGTGTCAGCTGGCCGAAAGAGTATTCGGCCAGCCGCACAGAATAGGGGATGTCCAGACAGCAACAAAAACACGACGCAATACGTCAGACATTCGCCGTCCCAGCCGACGTGCCTTTTTGCCCCATCTAGGCTGTTGTGGCTGCACCTAGGAAATCTCAGGAAGCTCTTCACTGCGCATTCCACAGATAACTCATCCGTTCAATACCTATTTGCCCCTACTTAGGGCTGTGCATTCGGCGACGGCAGTCTCTCGGCTCTGATTCTGATCTAGCAAGCCGCTAAGTGCAAACGTATGATAGATTCGTCCGTCCTGGCCGCCTTTCTTGCCTCTGCCGGCTGATATCATCGCCGTAACACCTCGTCATGAAGCAGCGAGTTGCAGTGAATTACGTCGACTTTTATACTCCACCAAAGCAGTACAAACGACTTGATCCACGCACCCCAAATAGATCTCTCAGAAGCGACTGCATATTAGGTGCCAACCCTTTGGAGCATCAGGTCTCCTTCGGCCTCTGCGGTCTATCTGAGGATGGCGGCTGGTCTGTACGGTGCTGTAGTGGTCCTGTGGCAGCCAACGTATCAGATAGCCATCAAAACCAGCAAGCTTCGGTTTGTCAACGGCATCTAAAGATGTCATGTGCGATGGCAGCGCCGGCAAGTCAAGACCACGCCACTTCCGAGATTATCTGCATCTACAAAGAGCAATGCTAGATAGAGGAGCAGAGAGGGGGTCGAGGGCGGAAGAGGGAGAGTGTATCAGGCACACCAGCGCCTAATTCTTCGTGGAGGTAATACGGCCCTTTGGCTACTTGGTCCGCCGCGCCGCCAGCTCTTGTTGGAAAACGCCTCCCTTCGGCATCCCTTGGAAGGACCGCATACTCATTCCCATGGGCTGTGTCGTGCTCTCCGTAGCGACTTCAAGGCCAAGTACTTCCTTTCCTGCCTGCTTACGTAGTGCGATGCTGCCTCATGTCATCGTTAGGAAGAAAGATCAAGGCGTGCAGAAAACACAACACATGCATGAGATCGCGACAGAGCCAACCTTGGCAAGAACCTAATACTAATCTCAAATCACGTCGCCGGACTAGTCATTAGGACAGCAATCAGCAGGCATCATCGATCTTCTGGGCTGGGCACGATCTCAAGCGCTGGTGGGAGGGCTGTAGTTGCATAGTCGTCTAGCTAAGCTGTCACTACCCGTAGGCGCTAGATATTATTAGCCTTGGCTTCTTAGCCATCAATAAATGTATTTCAAACATTGAGAGGCATCCTTGTAGACAATAACAATAAGTATCTCGATTAGGCCACCAGTTCTACATCGCTATAGGAATCGAACCCACTCCTCGTAAGGAAGTCACTGCGATCTTCGGACTGGCGCCCAGGCTTCTCAGCCATCGAGAGACGTCTTTGCGGACATCGAGAAGTACACAACTTGGACTTCCGTCCACAAACAGCCCGCAAACCAAACCCTCGCCTAAATCTTCTAAAAAAGAAGAGCTCCTTACCCCCTCCTAGTGTGTCGTTACATCTAACCTTGCGAGTTCTTTCAACGCTTTCCAGCACGCAGAGAGACGAGTACGCCGCCACAGCTTTCGCCAGGGAATCACTTACGACAGTGGCCGTAGCACGGAACTTGGGGCCCTCGAAGTGCCTGGGTTGCTCTCTGCTTGGGACTCGTCTTCATCCGAGGCCGACGGAGAGGATGAGGCTCTTCCTCAAATCCGTGTCAGCAACCAGCCGATCCTGTCACCTCAGCCGACGTCGTTCCGCCTATCTGCGGCCATGGCAAGCCCGACATTTGCGTCCCCCAGCAGACGCTCCTCTAGGCGGAACAGCATGCAATCCACCAAGGCCCCTCCATCACTGCCGTTACAAAGTGCTGCCGAATGCTTCCCCTCACGCTCTTGGCGCGGTTTTTAATCCGGCGCTACGTCTTGTGCTTGGCCAGCCCAGCCACATCAGCTACCTCACCAATCTGCAAGTCGGAGACTGCTTCCTTAAGGGAGGCAAGCAGTAGCGCCTGCATCTTGTTGTCGCCCTTGTCATCCTCGTCCTTTACAGACAGGTCGAGTCGTGGGACCAGTGGTCTACCTGAGATGGCCAGTGTCCCTTACCGGAGAGAGTTCCCTAATCCTCCTCGCAGTCCGAGATGCAACCTTCGTCCATCAACTGCCGCAGCCGCCAGCGAGCCTTCCGTACCATCGCCACCTTCCACCGGTCGCCCGCTTCGCGTTCGAGGACCCCATTTTCCACCGCGGCATCCACGAGGGACCACCACGGGCCCGGCACGTCCTCCTCTCGAATAGGCATGCCGGCGTTGTCGTCCTCGTCCTCCGGCGGATCGCCGCTGAAAATGTCCCGCAAAGCACCTGCGGCGCGCATGCCGGCCAATAACTTGTGGGCGCCATACTGCATTTGAAGCATGCGCAAGCTCGGGAGAGGCCGGTTCACGGGGTCGGGGGTGGTAATCTCGTACACGTCGCCATGCTCAACGGCCGGAAAGTGGCCGTTAGCGTCGGGGCGGCGGAAGTCAACAAATCCGCCGAGGGCGTAATGATCTCTGTGGTTTGCGCCCTGACCAGCACCAGCACCGGCAGCGGTTTCGAAATCATCGAGCCAGACCATCTGCACCATAATGCGGCGTTGCGGGTCTGCGACGTCCTCAATAGGGCGCAGGGCGAACTTGTAGCGGTCCCACTGCCTGTGCGCGACCGTATTCAAGGGCAGGATGTTGGTAACCTCCTTTCCGGCCATGTTGAGTTCCTTGAGCTGTGGCAGGGTCCAAAGACCGCGTAGTGCCTTCCAAGGGCCTATTAGTTGTTCGCCCGTTTGTGTGGTGTGGACCGGGACAATGTGCGCCGCGTCTGGTAGGGGCAGGCCGCTTAGCACGCAGCGGCTTCCATACCAGTCTGGGACAGTCCGCTGTGCGCTGCAGTCGCCCGTAGACCGTGACTGTTTGGCGGTGGTGGAGTCAAAATGAACGGACGGAGGGGGGGGAGAGGCAGCACGGCCCTTGCCTTTGTCAACGGCTTTCTGGCGCTTCGAGGCACAGATCTTGCTGCCGTTGTCGGCATTGTTATCCTCCTTCTTATCGCCTTCGTCCTCGTCTTGTCTTTGGCCGGCGCCGCCATCCCAGGCGGTTAAAATCACTATAGTATGAGCATGCAAAATGTTGTGCACATCCGAAAAGTGCTCGTCGATAGTCTTGTCGGGAAACAAACGATGCAAATATTCCCAAGCGTCTACTGTGAACCATGGCAGATAACTCGTTGGGTCCAATGCGATGACGAGTGAAGCCCAGTAGGCGAACTTGCTCTCGACGTTCCTCATTTTCTGGATCAAATTGGTAGAATTTTCCCGCCGCTTCAGCTTGATCTGGCCTTTCAAGTAATCGATGAAGCCGGCCCGGAGCTGAGCGTCTGTAGTCAGCGGCTCCGACGACGACGCACGATCATCAGCTGGACGATCATCAGCTGGCCGCTCTGGCGCGCTTGCGGGTAAAGGACGGGAGCCCGCTGTCTCGGCGTCCGGCGCCACGGTGGACACTAGTGGCCAATCGAGCGAATGGCAGCCGAGATAACGGACGGTCAGAGTTTTCGTCATTTTTAGTTACTTTTGCTGTTTTAATGGGGAAGATGGCGATGTGATTGGATTTGACGGTTGCTGTGGAGCGAATTATTCTAGAAATTACGGTGGAGCGAAAGTAAAATGAATTATTTATTGTGCGAGTAGAAATAATTGTGGAGCATTTGAATGATCACGTGTTACAAGAAGTCACGTGCAATATATTAAGGTGCGTTTTAAATAAAATCTCTTAGTAATAACCGCTTAATCAAAAGGAGGGAGAAAACCCTTGCACTAAAATCTAGTGCGTAGCTATTTGTAAACAGCTGAATAGTACGGAGTACGTCGCAACGGAATACAACCTTATTTTCGCCACTGGCAGTGCCTTTGCTAAGTAATTTGGTAGCCTCCTCTTTTACTTACTTATGCTACGCGAGCCCTTTGCTGGCAGTATTTATACAGGCGTGCGTAACAGTTTTGATTTTAGTTAGAAAAGCACAATTAAAGTAGAGGGAGACACGGCGTATTACTATTCTCTCCTAGACGAGGTGGAAAGAGGAGTGGTAAGAGAGGGGAGAAAGAGGTTTAGCATCGCGCGAGATTCGAACTTGCTCCCCTTGTACGTAAATACTCGGGGCGGTCAGGTTAAAAACCAACGATGCTTTAGGGCCAGACCCAAGGCTTTTCAGCCATCGAGACCCAATCTTTCGTCATCGAGTTATTGAGACACTGGACTTACGGACAATCAGAATGGAGGCTGGCAAGGCCTTTTTTTCCAGATAGTTCGCGTGCAAGGGTTTGGCGTAGTATGTTATTACTTGGTGTCGTCGGCGGTTCAAGCCCAGTCCATGGTTCCGAATCTGCGACCTGCCGGGGGCTTCGGCTTGGATTTGTCGGCTTTGTTACGGAGAATGTCGTACAGTGACTTGGGATCGCTGCACTTTAGATCTGCGTCTGCGAAGGGCATCTTGACGGTGCGCACACTTTTGCCTCCCTTATCTACGACTGTGACCGGCGCTAACCGATCCGTTGAATACTCCTTAGCCTCCACCTTATCCTCTGCCACTCGACGGCCGTATGCCTCCCAAGTATGGAACTGGTCGTGGCCTCCCCAGCCAAGACCGACATCCATTGGTCGACGATACTGCCTGACGTGTCCGGTTGACGTGACCGAGCGACGCTCCATCCACTCGCTTTCTGGGGTGAAGGGTGCATGTGTGGGAGATTGGGCGATTATCTCAGTGCCTGACCCGCCCTCGTCAATCAGTTGGCCGGGAACCCACTTGTTTCTCGTCATGCCAGACGCAACGATCTTGCTGCCGTACTCGAGAAAGTATGCAAAGTCAGCGGCAGGCTGGCCGGCTGTCAAGACATCCACCGGCTTCGGAATCCTTCTCGTGTCGATGTAACCCATGCTCATCTCGAAGGCGGGTCTCGGAGCAAGCCATAGTTCCCAACCTTCGGCCTGGAGACGGGGTGCATCGAATACGGGTACGACGACCCAGTCCACTCCCTGAACGCTGCTGCCCACGTAACTGTAGACCGTCGCCTTCCCAGGCTGGTCGGCTGCGGCGTTTCGGCTCAGGGCCACGTACTCTATGTCCAGTTTGTCATCGTGCTGGTCAGACTTGGCTGCAAGTAAGCTGACCCACTGGCGGCTTTGAAATTTGAGCATCCCATAGGCATCCAAAATGACTCGACGGTAAGGCACTCCAAGAGATTCCCAGTACTTCTCTCGAGTGTATGCGTCGGAGAGTAACGTGTCCAGGTTGGCTCCTTCGGTACCGTCATCCTCCTCGTCCTTCCAAGCATTAGGCCAGTCAGACAAGTCGAGTTTCTCTATATCTTTAACCTAAGACATCATCGCATCTAGCCCCTATAACAGTGGTGTCAGTGTTAGTACCCCTACATGTAAATAGATACCCAGAAGAGCAACAAATGGTTATACCTTGCCCTTGGCCGTGGCCGAGGACTTTGTGAAGCCGGTATTGTCTTTTTCAGCAGCGTGATCGTGAGCCATTTTGCGGCTGTGGTTGAGGTCGAATCAAGGCGATCTTCTCTTTATTACAGGAACGCCGTTTTAGTTTAGGAATAATACAAGGTTAATAGGGTACCTTGTGGTGTTTGTCTTTGGGAAGCTTTGTCGGCTAAGCTTTCATTTCTTTCGATGTGGAAGAATATAAACACAAGAATCAAACCGTATATTGCAGTAATCTATGCCCCGTTCTGATGAATTTATATATTTACTGGCTGTTATATTGAAAGCGCAATGAAGCCCTTCATTTCACAAGATATCCTGCTCTTGTAACACATTGCCTTTCGGTACCTCTACGGCCTTTTTTAAAAAAATCGAGTTCCTCCACGGCAGCCACTTCTAATTGCCTCTGCCAGCCGAACTCCAACTTCCAGCTCAAACACGCATCAGATTTCAGTCAAGATTCTAAAATATTTACACTATCTACAAACCACCTTATTCATACATATTCATTTCCCAAGACTTTACGACTAATCATCATGGACTCCATCACCCGCAACCAGCTCTCCGCAGACCAAGTCCGGCGGCTCGAGGATGCATTACATAATCCATTGAACGACACCGAATGGCCGACAGATCGCCGCGAGATACTAGAGCACCGCCGCCGCTTGCCGGTCTATGCAAAAGTACCAGGACTTTCTCGACGCCTACAATCAGGCGCAGGTGGTGGTGCTCTCGAGCGAGACTGGTTCCGGCAAGTCTACACAGATTTCCTAACTGCTGTTCTAGACCGATGCAACAGCGGTCGCAAAGTCGCCTGTACCCAGCCGCGTATCTCGGCTGCGACCGAGCTTGCCAACCGTGTTGCCACGAGATGGGCGTTCACTTAGGCGACGAGGTTGGACATCATGTATATGCGAGAGCCTCTGGTTGACTTCGTCGCTACTGCTGCTCCTCTAGCTCTCGACATCCATACCAACCAACCCGAAGGTCACGTTCTGACCTTCCTTCCTGGCGAGGAAGAATAAAGTATGCATGCAGGTTGCTTCGAAAGTATTCCACGGGCCTCGACATTTTCCCTCTCTTCGCTGCGATGTCGACCACCGATCAGCGCCGTGCTGTAGAGACAACTGGTCAAAACCGCAAGTGTATCGTGGCCACCAATATCGCCGAAACCAGTCTGACCATTGATAACGTCGTCTGCGTCCTGGACAGCGGCTTGGTGAAGCAGATGAGGTTCAACCCACGCCTACGCCTCGATATGCTCGACTTGGTTCCTCGCAAGCTTCGGCAAAGCAGCGCGCCGGTAGGGCTGGTCGCACCAGAGACGGCGTCTGTTACCGGCTGTATACCAAGGAGGACTATGACCTCTTGCCCCTCTCCACGGAGCCCGAAATTCGCTGCGCAGCGCTTCATTCTGTAATCCTCAAACTGGGGCTCGCGGGTTTCAAGAATCTAACCGACTTTGACTGGATAGATGCCCCCCACCCTGAGTCTATCACCCACGCCGCCTAGGACCTTGTGGCCTAGTATGTATTATTTCTGAATGATTTCCCTTGCATACCTTACTTACATTAAACAAAATAGGGGGTTACTCGATAAAAAATCCAAGCTTACCGCTTCCGGTGTAATAGCTACGACAGATCCTATCGAGCCCATTTGGTATCACGCCATAGGAGTCGCCTCAAAGCTCGACCTAGGGGCCAACTATTTACTACCATTAGTGTAGTGGTAAAAGGACTTTAATAGGCTGACCCTCTCTTTTGTTATTGTTTTGTATGTCCCGGGGGGTGCTGACTAGCCTGTGTGGCCTGCGCCACACAGTACATGTAAGATATCTTTCCAGGTCTCTACATGTAGCCCATTTGACAAGTTGGTCAGCAGGCAAAAATAGAGAGAAAGCGGCCAAGTTGTCTAAATCTGTCCAGCAGTGGATGTATGCCTTTGTATACGAGAAACAAAAATATTGTCAGAGTTCTAAAGGATTTCAGATTGGTTTTCCTTCAGAGTTTCTCGGTAAGATACGGCTTCTATTATGCGCTGCTCTGGAAACAACGACGACTATAGATGATAGCCGAAAGATGCATCGCCATCGAGAAGGGGGAAGTAGCAGCTTTTTGAAAGAGAGAAAATAAGATAAAACATGTATGAGCGAAGAAATCAATCAGGATAGGAGTATGACAAGGGTTACGGCAGTTTATTTTTTAGTAAGAGAAGTCGGCGATGTGGATGTAGATGGCTAGAAAACGAGGAGACGGCACGCTGTCTGGGCCGAGATATGCCTCTTTTTGCTGGCGGGTTGAAAAGTTTCCCCCCGGTTTCGCCTCGGGCGGGGTTTTCCTGGTTTCTGCTATTTAGCCATGACAAAGAGAAACTGGACGGGCGGCAGATGAGGGGGTTGAGGCCGGAATGTTGGATGGTGGTGAGGCCGGAATCGTTCCGGCCACGATGCATATATACAGCGTCCGGCCGCCCAAAGTGCTCTGCGGGACGAGAGAGAAGAGAAGTAAGCCAACAGCTCTTACAAAGTAGATTACCAAGCCATTTCAGCGTTGCTGCACGTGGTATCACAAGCTCTTAGTGATCACTTGCAGTTGATATCTCCCCAACATTATCGTCACTATCACCATTTGCCCTCTCCAATACTACGTACCACTGCTTACCACTGCTACAACACATCTCACAGTGCTGTCCATCTACAGCTACCAATCCAGCTGTCTTGCACTTCACCTACCATATCCTCCACCTCCCCTCCAACATGGGCTCCATCGTCGACAACGTCTCGGCTGCCGGCTTTGCCGTCCTTACCGACCCGCACCCCGAGGACACCTCACTGCCTGCCTTTATGGTGTCCAGGACGCGCGGCTTCCTACCACGGGCCGACCCTGTGGTGGCATTGCCGGCGGCGTTTGCCCCGCTCGAGTCGCTGCTGACACGCATGCCGGTGCGTCGTCTCGACGGCCAGCCGGGTCTGCTGGCCTCGGGCAGCCTGGGGGCGGCCGTGCTGGCGGAGCTGCCGGATCTGACAGAGGTCGTCAACGATGTGCAGCACGACCTGCCGATGCTCAATGCGCTGTACCGTGAACCCTACGGCCTGGGTCGCGACGTGCTGCCGGCATCGATTGCACGGCCGATTGCCCGTTGTGCAAAGCTGTGAGCTTCTCTTTCTCTCTCTCTCTCTTTCTCTCTTGCTCTCACTTGCTCGCCTCCCTCTTTGTCCTCCCTCCCTCCCTCCTCTTCCCCCCACACTAACACCTCCAGTACCGGCTTCAAACCCTTCATGGAGTACGCCGGCAGCTATGCCCTGTTCAACTACCGGCTCGTCGACCCCGAGGCCGGCCTCGACTATGACAACCTGCGGCTGATCCGGGCATTTGAGCACGGCCTCGACCCGTCGTCGTCCGAGGCCGGGTTCGTGCTCGTGCACGTCGCCATGGTCAAGAACTCGGGTCCGCTGGTGGCCGGCACGTGTGCCTGTCTGGAGGCATTGGATGGTGACGGTGGCCCTGCTGCTGCATCGGCCTGCCGGCTGGCCGTCCACGCCGGGCTCGCCCAGGTGCTCGGTGCGCTGCAGCGCATCAACGCGGTGATGGAGACCATGTGGGCCAGGTCGCGGCCCGAGCAGTACACCAGCTTCCGCACGTTCATCTTTGGCATCACGTCGCAGAGCATGTTCCCGGACGGCGTCGTGTATGAGGGCGTGGGACCGGACGGCGAGGATGCCGGCGAGGCGTCAACGTCCGCCGGAAAAAGCACCCGGCTCAGCTTCCGCGGCGAGTCGGGCGCCAACGACTCCATGATCCCGCTGATGGACAACCTGCTGCAGATCCCCATGCCCGACACGCCGCTCACGGCCATCCTCCAGGACTTTCGCCAGTATCGTCCCAGCAACCATCGTCAGTTTCTGGCCCAGGTGCGCGCCCGCTCGGCTGCCGTGGGCCTGCGGGCCTATGCAATGGGAGACGACAATGACGACGACGACGACGACGACGACGCCAAGGCAGAGACGTCCCGCCTCTGGCTCCAGATCCTCGACCAGGTGCGCGAGTTCCGCTGGCGCCACTGGTGCTTCGGCAAGGAGTACATTCTCAAGCGCACGGCACACCCGACGGCCACGGGCGGCAGCCCCATTGTCACCTGGCTGCCCAACCAGCTGCAGGCCGTGCTCAGCGAGATGCAGGCCGTCTACGCGGCCGTGCCGTCCGCCCGCAAGGCGCGCATGGGCCCCGTCGTCGCCGACATCATGGACCTCGCCGGCCGCCAGCAGGACACGCTGGCCAAGGAGGTCTCCCGGTACTGCGAGGAGCGGGGTGTCAGGTCTGGCTGAGGGCTGTGTGCCATTTTGTGTTTGCCCGCATCCCCCATAGCCGACAGTCTCCCATCCATTCGTGTCTGCTGTGCACTGCTTGTCTTGTGTGATTGCCGAGACCTGTCGGCCAAGTCCGAGCGGCTGGCTGTGCGTAAGCCCCGAGCTGTTGGAGCAGAGATGCATGCAGCCCTCGGCGTCAGTCCGTCGTTGACAGACAGAATCGCGCCTGTTGGCTCTGCACGCTCTCCTCTCCTGCTCAGCCGTTTATTCCATCGATCCTGCGTCCGAGCCCAGCTCCGCTGCCACTTCCGGCCGTGTGGCTGACGACCCATCTCGCCACGGCTGATGCTTCCCACCTTTTGCTGCAGCCCTCATGCAGGTGAGTCCCGGTGCGACCAATCGTGCAGGAGGAGGGAGGGGCAGCTCTGGCACGCAGGGGTGAGCTTTTAGTCGTGCTATTACGAATTACTCGGCCACGACAAGAGAGGCCTTTTTCTGCGTGTCGCAGGAAGGAGGCCGCATCGCTCCTGCCTTGCGCCGTCACGCTCCCAAACGGGCCAGAGGCCTTTGTCTGCGTACCTTCCTCGTGCAGCTGCCATTCTTCTCGACCCGCCTTTGTTCCCCTTTGCAGACATCCATTTCCGGATCGCGAGCCAGAAAGCAGAGGCTGGCCAAGACTTTCGCAGCCTTATCGCAGGACTCGCAACCTTCTCTCACACACCGACCCCCCCTCGTTGCAGCCGAGTCGGGGTGCGGTCTCACTCACCCGCCATTCACGCCTAATTCTTTCGGCTTGTCACTTCGCTCTCACTTTTCTTTTTCGCTCCTCATCCCCCCCCCCTTTTCATCCATTTATTCTCTCCTTTTCTCTTCTTTTATTCGTCTTCTCTTCTTCCTCCTCGTGTGTCCGCCCGTCAGCATGGCCGCAGCCTCTAGTCAACGGCAGCGCCATCTGCTGTCTTCCTTATTGGCCTGTGTATTCGCTCTCGCCTCGATGCTTTCTCCTGCAATGGCCGAGCCGTCCCAAAGGAATGGTGCCTTCCGTCAGCTGGGCGCCGCCGACGCCGTCAACCTGCTGCCGCCGCCTGCCATCCCGCTCCACGCGGACTTCCCCGGCCTCGACCCGGCCTACGTGCTCGACCCAGCGACCGCTATTCTACGCCGCGACGGCGGTGGCTGCAGCTCCAACTACCACTCGTGTAAGCCCACTAATTTGATTCCTGCACTCTGCAGCCCAGCGAACCGTCTGCTCACACACCCGCGACCCCAGGCCTCGACATCAACTCCTCCCTCTGCTGTCCCAACACCAAGTACTGTCTCATCGATCCGACCAGTCTCGGACCCGCCTGTTGTGACATCGGCTCCGTCTGCGGTTCCCCCTGCAGCGCCTCCCAGTATGAGTGCAATGCCACTACAACCATTATCTTGCGTGCCAGCACGTTAGCCTCCGTAACCGATTCTTCAGACACCGCGACTGCCGTTGCTACCGGCACCACCACCTCCGCCTATTCCGCCTGTTGCGCCCGCCGCTGCCCCAAGACCAGCATGTTCGCCTGTGCTAGCAGCCTGGGCAACGGCTGCTGCAGCTACGGCCAGACCTGCGCCTCCAGCAGCCTCTGCATCTGGACCACCAGCGCCAGCACGAGCGGGAGCAGCACGAGCACGAGCAGCGTGAGCCTCACCTCGGCCACGTCCACCACCAGCTGCGGCCCCAGCCAGATCGCCTGTCCGACCTCCCTCGGCACCGGCTGCTGCGCTGTCGGTTATACGTGCACTGTTGTGACCAGCCAGCTGTTCTGCGCGCAAGCGACGGCTGTCGTGGTGGCCCATAGCAGCAACAAGGGACTGTCCACTGGCGCCAAGATTGGTATTGCCGTGGGCATCGTCATCGGCGCCGCTGCCGTCATTGGCGTCGCCACGTGGGTGTGTCTGCACCAGCGGAGGCGGAGGCTGTCGTCAGCTGGCAGCCGCTCGCAAAACCCAAGCGCCTACGACCCGTACCAGGTGTCCCACAGCGACGGACAGCCGGGCGGCGGGGGAGGCAGCTACTTTCCCGTTGGTCCCCCTCACAGCTCGACACAGATCTCCTCGGTGGCAGAGTCGCCCGTCCGTTCCTGGCGGCGACAGTTGCACCTCCGTCGCCATACTCCCTCCGGGAGCACCAGCAGCGCCCCTAGAAGTGGTCCGTCAGGCGGTCCCACTGGAACCGACAGCGTCCACACACATCTGACCGGCGCTGGCGGCATGGAGATGTTCCCTCACGGTGTCGGCGTAGCTCACGGCGCAGCACATGGCGTGCCCATCACTCCGCAGGCGCCAAACGACATTGTGGCACCCGTTGAGATCGACTCAACCGCCGTGGCGCATACCGAGAGCGTCAGTGGTGGTGCAGCAGAAGCCCACGACTACTTTCTCGATCCCAACAACGAAAAGGGCCACCTGGAGCGAATGGCATACACCTCGGCACCACAGGCATCCACGCATCTGCCACCATACGGGCCAGCCAACCTGCCGGCCAATATGATAGGCGAGCACTTTGAGCTGGCCGGCTCTGAAGTGCAGCCGACACAGCAGCCTGTTCCTGGTGCCAGCACTACTTCTGGCACTGCGGCTGCCCAGATGGACGAGTCCCCCATCGTACCGCGGTTCTCCGGGCCTGACCTGCCTGCATCATTGCCACCGAGCACTGTACAGGCGGTCCTGCTTCAAAGCCAGGCACAAGCGAGTGCACCCAGCAGCGCCGGCGACCATCTAGATCTCCATCCACATCATATACAAGCTCCATTGCCATAGTAAAAACAGCTCACAGTTTTGTTTTTGTTTTCATGTTGTGGGTTTGTGGGTAATTCTTTTCAATATTGTGGTTCTATAGCACAGAGCGTTCTTCTGTCGGGAACAGCCTGACGATACCCTTTTTTAATACGTCGGGGAGAACGGGAATGGGGAAAGCACAATTTAAATGGTCAACGCCTCGTTATGCACATACAGAAATCTAAAACTGGAAGAAATACCACAACCGAACCTCCACGTTGTCCACTCAACACTGCGGGAACCTGGTGACCGGCCAGGAACAAAGAAAAGCCCGAGTAGATGTCCTTGCCAAACGCCTTGTTGCGAAAAGAGAAACCGGAAAAGAGAATATAAAGGGCGAGGAAAATGGGACACGAGACAGACGTCTATCTCAGCACACGGCCCCTCCAAACGGCGTGTGCGCCGTGAGGTCGCGCACGAGGTCGTCCACGTTGTGCAGGTGGCGTCCCAGCAGCGCCTGCTTCTCTTCCGTCGTGCGGGTAAAGTCGTCGTCGGCGCTGCCGCGGCGCTTGCGCGCACCGGCGCCGTTGCTGGGGCCGCCAGCCGACGCCTTGGCCGGCTTGCTGGGGCTGCCGGTCGGGGGGGCAGAGGGGGTCTCGGGCATGAGGTAAAAGTAGAGGAACTCGACGAGCTTGAGCTTGACCTCGCGCGACGTCGACCGCGACTTGAAGATGGACGTGACCGTCAGCAGGCCGTCGAGGGCCTCAAAGGCGCGGGTGTTTTGGGGGGTGTCGATGAGGGCGACGACGAGCGTGAGCAGCGTGGCCGACTGGATGGCGGGACAGTTGACGGGTTCGAGGAGATCGAGGATGAGCTGTGCTGTTAGCGGGGGAGGGGGAGAGGGAAGGGGAGAGGGGAGAGGGAAAAGAGACGAGAGGAGAGACGCGAGAGACGCACGTTCATGTACTTTTCCCGCGAAAAGAGCACCTTGCTGGGTGGATGCAGAAGCAGGACGCCCTGGGTCAGGTCCAGCGTGTTGAGAATCAGCAGGTCGTTCTGGCCGTCGCTGCCGCGCGAGAGCAGCCGGTCCAGCGTGTCCAGCAGGCGCTGGGCAATGTTCCACTCGAAGCCCTCCTGCAGCTTGAAGAACTCGAAAAAGGCCGGGTCGTCGTTGAGGTCGTCGAGCGTCTTGTAGGACGGCCGGTGCTGCGGCTGCGGCTGCTCGTCGTCGGCCGTCGGCTGCCTCCTCCTGGTCCGCGACGCAGACAGGCAGATGGGCGCCAAGAGGCCCTCTACCTGCTTCAGGCCCTTTTTGATCTTGGGCCCGTCGTAGGACGACAGGTTGTCAAAGGCGAGAGAGAGCAGGGCCTCCATTTCGAGCAGCAGGTGCAGGGGGGTTCGGTTGGGTAAGGAGGGCTCGAGTCAAGGGTTCTGCCGGTTGCGGGCTGCAAGACAGAGATCAGAGGTTGACGTGCAGAGAAACAAAATGGCAACAAACACACAGGAAGAACGGAAGTGCAGAATTGCCAACGAAAGGACTGGATTGCAAAGGCGGTAGTTAACTATCATAATACAGGGCCAGAGGCGTAAGACTGGGCATGGGAAGGGAAGGAAAAAAAAAGAAGGAATGTCTAGCACCAGAGGCCGGCGCAGAGGGAGGAAAACAAGGTGAGCTCTCTTTGTCTTTAGTATATCGAAATTGTGTCAGATATGGCGGCGATGCGATTTGCTGATAAATGCCACGGCAACGGCGGCTTTCCAGGCTAGCGGCATGCAGCAAGGACGCTAAGCCCAGGGCTGGTGGGGCCTAGCAGGCCGCTTTGGGGGGCATGGCTGCAGAGGACTCGTCAGTCAGATCTTGCGTACGAGTACATAGTACACTGGCATGAATAGAGGGATCTGGATGCCAGACATGAAGATGATCATGTGGAAGCAGTCTGGCCCGAGTGTCTTCCTCGTATGTGCAGCACATACAATTCTATCAGACAGTCTGACTTGGACTCCAGTGATGAAGATGATCTTTCCTATATGCAGTACACGAATCCTATGCAGAGACAGTCTTGACTCAATGGCATAGACATAGAAACGAGACCTGAAACCTGAATGCGATAATGCCGGGCGGAATGCGCCGCGTGCAGTTGGCTGCAACGGCTGCGAGCCAGCGACGAAGTCCAGGTGACGAAACCAGCAAGACCGTTTCACAGGCAGCCAACGCAGAGCAGCTGCAGAGGAGCTGCAGAGGAGCTGCAGAGGGGTGCACGGGACTATCTAGGACTTTTTTTTTTTGCAGAGTCTGCCGCCGTGCTGCCGAGAAGGCGGTTGAGGAGTGCTATATAAGAGCTGGTCCCCCCCCCCCCCCCGCATGATGGCAGCGTGCAATCTGGGTGATAAGAAGGCCCTGTGAGCTGACGCTGGAGAGATTTAGCTACGATACGAGTACCACGGCGGTAGCCTAATTTGCCCCTGGCCAGTCAGACCGGCGCTCCCACGCAACAGACACGGCAAGTGCGTCATTGACAACGTCCACTGTCACGCCGTCTCCGCGCTGTTGTCGCCCCCTTTGATTAGCTGTCATCCAATCCGATCCACGTGCGAGGCAGTCGCGACCTGTTGTCTGTCTTTGTCGTCTGACAAGCGGCCAGATTAGCTGTAGGACAGCGCGTTTCCCTGACGTGACCCGCCTTTCTTCTGCCGAGCTAGGGAAAGAGCCACCGCAGCCGCAAGGCACGGCAAAAAAAAAGATCCATATTATGTTGTCGTTGCAGCAAGCACAGAAGCAGAAGGGGCCCGCGACCATGTTCTCCTCTGCACCTTCCTCCAGCGCACCTCCCTTATCTCTCGACGCAATTCCGCCTCGAAGATCATCGACCGGCCAGCAGGAGAAGCAGCAGCAGCAGATCGCGGCTCTGGCCCTTTTGCAGTCCCAACAGCAGCAACAGCAGCAACAGCAGCAACAGCAGCAACAGCAGCAGCAGCAGCAGCAGAAACACCCATCTCGCCGCCACCAGCACAGCTCGTCGTCGGTGTCGACCATTGCGGGCCAGCCTCTCATGCTGCGCGCAGTACCGGAAGTGGACAAGAACGGCTCGAGCAGCTCGAGTGCGGCGATGGCAGCTACACGACGTCCGCGGAAGCCGTCGATCACGCTGGCGTCGCTGACGGCAGCAGCAGCGGCGACGGGGAGTGCAACGGGGACGGAAACGGGAACGGGGACGGCCGATGCGGCGAGCAGCGACGCGGCTGGCAGCGCGGTCGACGGCTCGCCGACCGAAGCGGTCGGGCTGGCCATGGCGACGACGGCGGCGCCGGACGCGCAGCGGTACGCGGCGGCGGACTTCAACTTTGGGGCGCGGCGGACGTGGACGCGGGAGAAGGAGCGGGTGATCCGGGGCCCGTACGAGTACCTCAACGGGGTGCGCGGCAAGGAGTTCCGGACGCAGATCATCAACGCGTTCAACGGGTGGCTGGAGGTGCCGGCGGACTCGCTGGCGGTGATCACGCGGGTGGTGGGGATGCTGCACACGGCGTCGCTGCTGGTGGACGACGTGGAGGACTCGAGCAGCCTGCGGCGGGGGATGCCGGTGGCGCACAACATCTTTGGGGTGCCGCAGGCGATCAACAGCGCCAACTACATGTACTTTGTGGCGCTGCAGGAGGTGCAGAAGCTGCGCAACCACCAGCGGGCGCTGGCCATCTTTGCGGAGGAGCTGGTCAGCCTGCACCGCGGCCAGGGCATGGACCTGTTCTGGCGCGACACGCTGACGTGCCCGAGCGAGGACGACTACCTCGAGATGGTGGCCAACAAGACGGGCGGCCTCTTCCGGCTGGGCATCAAGCTGATGCAGGCCGAGTCGCGCTCGCTCGTCGACTGCGTGCCGCTGGTCAACATTCTCGGGCTCATCTTCCAGATCCAGGACGACTACCGCAACCTGGTCGCGTCCGAGTACGCCGCCAACAAGGGCCTCTGCGAGGACCTGTCCGAGGGCAAGTTCAGCTTCCCCGTCATCCACAGCATCCGCAGCGACCCCGCCGACCTGCAGCTGCTCAACATCCTGCGCCTCAAGACCACCGACGACGAGGTCAAGCGCTATGCCGTCGCCCACATGGAGCGCACCGGCTCCTTTGCCTACACCCGCGACGTCCTCGCCGTCCTCACCACGCGCGCCCGCGCCATGGCCGACGCCCTCGACGAGGGCAAGGGCCGCAGCCGCGCCGTCTACGAGATCCTCAACCGGCTGGTGATCAGCTAGGAGGGTTTTTTTTCCTTTTTCCCCCCTTTTCTTTCTTTGTTTTTGGCTTACGGAGAGAAAGCTTCTTGTAGTCTGTCTTGTCTTCTTCTCCGTTTGGGTCTCGGGCGTTGCGGAAAGCGGTTGGGCGTCTACGAGGCGGATATCAGAACAGGGGATTCAGTCAACAGGGAAATTGTTTAGTCACGTACGGGATACGACGGTTTGGGCGCCTTTTTGAGCAGATCTCGTGAAGGAGCACATGCGTGTTTAGGCCGCTATGCGTCGGGCGTGTGCAGCTCTCGGCCTGCTGGCCTGACGAGGACTGGACGGCCTGATGAGTTTGTTGGCTTAGGGATCAATCGAACGTTATTTGCATTCAAGGAAGCCTTTGGCTGAATAGTTCCTTTGCTGATCACGTGCGACGCTGACTCGTGATCCTGAAACACTGTTGCACAAGTAGACCAAGGCCATGCCCAGACTTTCTTGGGGTCCCTCTGCCATCCCTGCCATCCTCGCCATCCTCGCCATCCTCGCCTCCCTCCCTCCCCTACCTCACGGCGAGGCCGTGATCTTCTTGCGCTTGACGGTGCGAACCCAACGCCGCCGGCGCCACTCGCCGCGCCGGCCCATGCCCTCCTCGCCCTCCTCCCAGATGGGGCCGATCTGCGGCGGCGGGCGGAAGGCGGCGGCGGCAGCCGAGGCAAAGGGGGAGCGCAGGCCGGCGTCGGGGTCAAAGTCGCTGTCGCCCAGGGCCAGGCCGGCGTTGGTGGCGGCGGCGGCGGCGGCGGCGGCCTGCTGCTGCTGCTCCTGCTCGCTGTAGATGTCGTAGACCCAGCGCTCGCCCTCGGTCTCGACCTCGACGCCGGTGATGATGCGCTCCTCGACCCATTCGCGGCTCCAGAGGTCGAGCGCCCACTTCTTCTCGCTCCACTCCCAGCCCGGCGGCGGCAGGACGTCCTCGAAGAAGCGCGTGCCCGACGGCCGCGCGTAGAGCGACAGCCGCGGCTGCGACAGCGGGTCGTAGGGGCTGGGGCTGAACAGCCACGGCTCCCACTCGGCGGCGGCCGCGGCGGACCGGCGCTGCAGCTCAAAGATCTCGACCTCGCGCGCCTCGGGCGCCTCGTCCAGGATGATGTCCGAGGCAACCCAGGCGTTCCAGAGCGAGGCGGGGGTGGTGGTGGTGGTGGTGGTGGTGGCAGTGGTGACAGTATCTGTTCCGGTACTGGTGCCGGTGCTCGTGCTGCTGCCAGTGCTGCTGCCGGTGCTGCTGCTGGCCATTGAGCGGCTCCAGATCCGCAGCGCGCGAGCCACGGCGGGATGGCCGCTGCAGACGGCGAGCCAGCCGCCGGAGAGGAAGAGGAGGCGCCACGGCAGCAGATGGGCAGCCACGGACAGCAGGGAGGCGGCGGCACAGAGGGCGACAAAGAGGGCGGACGAGAAGGCCTCGTCGGAAAAGTTGGTGGCCGGCACGACGAGCTGGACGACCTGGTCGTGGGCGACGCTAAAGTCCTCCATGCTGTTCTGCAGGTCGCCCATGTTGCGGAAGAAGTCGCGGCTGAGCTCCTTGACCGGCTTGACGGTGCGCGCCGGCGCCAGCGGTGGTCCCCGGGCATAGGGCGTGTAGTCGGGGCCGGCGCCGACGGCCGAGCCCATGCCGGCCGCCGCCGCCGCGTGCGCAGCCGCCGAGCCGGCCGCCGAGGAGGAGCTGCCGCCGCCGGCCGTCATGCTGCCGCTGCCGCTGGCCGGATTCGTGCCCGGATGGCGGGCAACAAAGGCCGGGATGAGGACGGCCAGGAGGAAGACGGCCGGCGGCAGCATCGTCAGCAGGTAGGGGTTGAGGCAGACGAGCGTGTAGACGCCCAGGAGCGCCAGCGTGTGCGAGGCCCGGCGCCAGGCCAGCAGCCGCTCCACGCGCTTCTGGAACCGGAACACGACGCCGATGCGCGCGTTGAACCGCCGGAAGTTGGTCGACATGATGGCCACGCTGAAGCCCGGCCGCGGCTTCTTGGCCGGACTGCCGCCGTCGTCCAGCCCGTCGCCACCGCCGTCCGAGCCGCCGTCCGAGCCAGTGGCAGTGCCCAGGCCCTCGGGCTCCGGAACGTCGTCGCCCGATAGCGGGATCACCTGCTGGAAGAGTCTGGAACGAAGGTGTCTGTTAGCACACAAGCACAAGGCACGCAGCTGCCACCCAGAAAAAAAAGAACATACTTGTCCAGCAGCTGGTCCTGCATGTTGGCCTTGCTGAGAAAATCGCGGATGCCGCGGCGCTTCTTGGGCGTCTCGGGCGGCCGCTGCGCCGCCTTGGACGAGCCGGCATCTCCAGCTCGGCTGCCGTTATCCACGCTGCGACGGCTGGACGCGGCCAGCATGGCGTCCTCCGGATGGCCGTCGCTCTCGATCGACGGCGAGCCGAGAAACATGTACGTCAATTCTTCCATGGCTGCAGGTCACGGGGGTGGGGGGGTCGATCATTGTGCTCTGGCGTGGACAGGAGAGGCAGCGAAAAGACGATCGGGTTGAAGGAGTCCTGTGACGAGAAGTGGTGTCGCGTACGTCACATGCCATTCTTAGCGAGAGACACGTGCTTACGAGTTAGTGGTCGCACCCACTGTTCAACTGGCGCCTGCCGCTGTTGGTGAGACGCGGGGAAGGAACGGCCTGATTGGAGGCGAATGCGATGATTAATGAGGCGACTTGAGGACCTCAAACAGCTCCTGCGACGATATGGGTAGCGTATGCTTGCTCTCTTGGGTGGCTAACTGCCAAGTTTGGCAGTCGATAGCGGTATTATCGAATCTGGCTCGATAACGAGTGGCGCAAAGGATTACGCCACCGGGTGAAGATACTTGCAGACAATCTTAGTATCGAGCTACATAGTAATCGCGTCTGCTATTCTACAGAGTACTCGTACACCGGCCGATACACTCGCAACCATACCAGTCCAGGAATGAGAGTGGTATTGAACGAGCATGTTGATCCGACACGACGGATTCTGCCAATTTGCCATCAAATGAAAAAGACGGCAACCACCTATGCTCTACGCGAGCGATAGACGCGCCGCTGGCTATCTATGGATGCCGCAATTTGAAACGATATTAATATCGCCATGCCCGTGCTATGCAACGGCCGCTGTCCTTACGAGCATCTCAGCGAGCCGTTGCCAATGGCAGCCGCATACTGTACGGGAATACGATGTCGGTGACATGCCGCACTGGACGACGCCGAAAGCAGCCATGGGGCGGCACATCTCAGGATGCAATGGTTGTGCTTTCCTACGTGCAAATAAACAACACGTCCAGTGCCGTCGCGACGATCCCTTCCCCCTTCATTCGGTATGGGTAAAAAAAGATTGCAGCCCCTGGCCGCCTTCGAGGCGATACATACTGTGTAGTAGTTCTTGGGGGCCTACCAACCGCCCCCTTTACTTCGCGTCGTGCCTGCGCTAGGCAGCGCTAGCGCCCGACAGTCGTTTTTTCCTTCTACGGTTGCAACGGCCACTTGCGAGGCGAAGGTCCGTGTATCTGGGCTCATTCGAGTCTGATCTAGATGGACGGGTGTCTGATGTTTTGGTTTTTGGTTTTTGGTTTTTGGTTCCGGCTTCTGGCTTCTGGCTTCTGGCTTCCGGCTTCTGGCTTCTGGCTTCTGGCTTCTGGCTCTGACTTCTGACTTCTGACTTCTGCCTCGGCTCTTCTGTCTTGCCTTATTTGGCTCCTCTAGCCTGCCCGTCCTATCATCGTACCATGTAGCTCTGCCGTGCTTACACATCCCGCCTGACACGCCGTAGAGCTGTTTGCGGTCAGCCGCCATCTGCCGAGCGCCAGATCGAGACGGAGGTCCGTCTGGCCGTCACAGGACAGCTTCGTCTCTGTCGGGCACGTGCCAGCAGAACTGTGGGCTCACGAGGATGCATCTACCTTTGCTCCTCTTTTTTTGCTTATCTTCTGCCTTATTTTCGCTTTATTTTTTACCTTTTTTTACTTTTGTGCTGCCTTGACCCTCTCTCCGGCCAGCCTGCAGGTCAGAGGCCCCACCCCTGGCCAAGCACCTAATCCGGCCTCTGCAGCCTCCTTCCCCAGCACGCCCTGCTAGCTAAGTGCGCTAGAGCAGCTGCCAATTTTTGCCCTGCCAGAGAAGGCACGGCACTGGGCCCTTGCCTGCCCCCCCTGACCGCCTCCTTCGCCCACCAATCCGTCTGTGGCAGCATAACAAAGTCGCCAACAAATCACCGCTTCCCGTCTCCATTCCCAGTTCTCGTGTCTCTCTCTCCCGTCCTCCCTCCTCTGCTCTCTCGTGCCACGCGTACGACCGCATCTATCCACGGCTGCATATCGGGGGGCTGCATCCACAGCTCTGTGCTTTTGGCGTCTGCATCTGCGTGCATCTGCTTCTGCTCCTTGCTCCCTCTGCCTTTTTGCCTCTCTCGGCTGATCTCCCGCGTCCATCGCCATCTTTGCCTCTTTTGGCTCTCACACCCTCTCTCTCAGTTCCCCCCCCGCCCCCCCCCCACTCCCGGCCGCCCGCCCCTACCCTCCCCCGCGCCGTCGCTCGCGCGCTCACCGATCCCGCAGTGTCTGTCCGCCCTCTG